>VDFB02117215.1:0-28259 GCA_007258455.2 Sequoia sempervirens | reverse complement strand
CTTCTGGTGAAATGAATGCTCAGTATGTTATCAACAGTGTCACCTACAATTCTTTTATTTTCACTAGTACTTTTACTTACCTAAGCCAAAGCAATGAGATGATGAAGACTATGGCACAACTCCAAAAGGAGAACATGAATCTAGAAGAAAAAGTAGGGGAAAGAGGTAGTACAAAACAAAACAATTATTGGCATCTGATATGCTAGCACATATATAACTATACATGGTTACAAGATTGCACTGACTTCAAAGGTGCATATAATAGATGAATGTGAAAGGAGGTCAAGTTCAAGCAAGAAGCAAAAAAAAAAAGATTTTTGTTGAATATAAACAAGGAAGAACCTAACAATGTTGACACATCACAAAATTGGAACCATTTTTCCCTAACACATAGGCTACTCCCAAATGCCTAGCAAAAGAAAAGGTAAAGGGCACATATATAGCTCAAATATAAATAATTTAGACTATATATTATAAGGACCAATAATTGAAACAAATAATTTTTCACAGTTCACTAGATGCACACATAAAAGAGACAATACAATTCTAAGAAGCAAAAAGGAAACAAGGAACAAACTTACAATGATTGGTGCTTGAGGGTTGTCTAGCAACCTAGGGAGAGCTAGATTCCATCAAAATTATTGGGGCTGCTCTTTAAAAATTTTAGAGATGCAATGTCAGTTGTTGACAATAGCTCTATTCCACAACAAAAAAATGGTTGAATGTTCAATTAAAGCAACAAAGGCTAACGAGCTCTATTCCCAAATTTTTGTTTCAAATTTTTTATGCTTCAAATTTTCTATAGAGACATTAACAATATGAGGGAAAACAAATAAGAAAAAAAAGGATTCAACATGTCACATAACACTTACTATATAGTTTATCATTCCAAGAATACCCAATTAAGGGTCAAACAAATAACTAGTTTCCCAAAAGAATAAACATAGCGTACAATATATGAATGTTGTTCACATTAACTTTTACATACATACATATCTACACATAGGAAAATAAAATGAAACAAACAAAAACAAGGCATGCTATCCACCCAGCCATATTCAGTCATAGAGCATCATAGGCTCTCACCAAACTATAGCAAGATAGAGAGAGTGTCATTTTCTCTTTCCACTCATTTTATTTTTCCTATGTGCAAATATCTACATATGTGAAATTAGATGCAGAACAATTATCATATACAAACAATATTCATATGCAACATGCAACTCATGTTATGTTTCTTTGCATGGGTTTCATACTGTGAATTCTCCTATTTTGTGGTGTTTTTCCTCTAAAACATTTTTTTTTGAATTTTACAGTGGTAGGACAAAGAAGGAAGTTGAAAGAAAGCAAGTAGGAAGAGGCACATGTTATGAAAACCCTTTGTAGATCATATAAAAAATAGTCTATTTTCTTGCAAAATAACTAACCAAGAACATACATTGTCCATCATTACGAACAATGGTGGCATCAATGTTCCATATAACACTTAAAATAAAACTTATCATTCCAAGAATGTCCCAACAAAATAAACACAATGATCATTATGTATCAATGTTGTTTGAATATACCATGACATACATCCATATTTGCACATAGGGGAAATACATTGTTCATCCCTGCGATCAATGGTGGCATTAGTGTTCCATATAACACTTAAAATATAGCTTATCATTCCAATAATGTCTCCATATGTATCAATATTTTTTGCATCTACTAAGAAATAGATACATATTTGCTCATAGGGGAAATAAAGTGAAATTGATAGGGAAGGCTTGGATGGGAATCTCATTGTCCCATGCTCCGAGTCCTTGTTCTTGAGAACTCCTTAGGTGACTCTTTCACCCTAACCTTTAGGTCCTATCATAGGTATAGACACCCTTGGTCCTACTGGCCAACCCCACTATCAACACTCTTCTTCCTACCAAGCATTCTTCGTGCCTTGCCACTATCTCCTTGCCACTATCTCGCCCTTGACCCTTATTCTTCCCTAAAGGCCAAATTCTCTCAACATTCCATTTGATTCTTGTAGGGGTGTGTAAATGTTGTAATTGCTTCTAGGTAATCAATCTAGGGTTCTTGTTTCATCACACAACTCCAATTAACCATCACTTTCACAAAATCCCTTCCTAGGGTTAGAAAGGCTACAAGCCTAGAGCCCCAATTAGGCCTCTTAAAAGGGAAAAATGCAATTTTCTTCAAAAAAAAACAAAAGACTTGGATTCTTCATTTCGGTTTTGTGATTCCCATACCCACACCTTAAAGATTCTTGGGGTTTTGATCCTGTACAGGCCGTACACTGCCAAATCATAAAATTGACCCAAAAACTAGGGTTTGTAAGGTTTCTAGACTGTTTTCAAGTTGTCAAAGATATCCCACACCAAATGGATTGGTGGAGCCTCCTCCTGATCACTAAGCCTTTCCAATACCTCCAACTAAATTCTCCAAAAATAATTTCTTCAAAAACTAAGCACCCCTACAAGTTATGTCTCATTTACTCATGGTCTTCCCTAGCCGGACCCTGCCTGGCTCGTTTAGGGCAAGACCTTGCCAGCATCTCCTGCACTCAAAAAAAACCTACCAATTAACATATGTATAGGCATGGTGTCTAGGCACTGCTTCCAAAAGGCCGTATGGTTTGTACGGTGGAAAAGTGCTCTACAACCCCATTTTCTTTAAACAGTCTGGTTCATACCAGCAATAGGGCAACACTGATCTATTTACAAAAAGATGCTTAAAATTTGTACAAGAAGCTATCTAATGAATTCAAAATGCTTGAATGAAAACTACACTACATTCCATAGCAAAAGAGAAACAAATCTAATCCATTAAAACTCAATCAAGATGCAAAAATTAGGATTTTTTACACATAACGTTGTTTTCTTCTATTTCCCAAGATTTTACCAAAACATTAAAGCTTCCAACCCTGATCTAGGGTCGAATCATCCCTTATATAGGCTCCAAAAATAGTTGAGTACCTTTGATCGAACCTCTTAATGACCTAATAGCAAAAGTTATAATACCCACTGTGTTTTGCAAACTTTACCAACTTTTGACAACATAACAAAAATGAAGTTCCAAACCTATTTAACTCATGTAACTTCTTTTCTAAAGATAAAAACCATCTCAAAGCCCTCTACACAGTGGTGAAGAGGACCTTATGAAAACAAAACAATTTTTTTTTAACCCTCTAGGTTTCTTCTTTACCTAAGAAACTGCCTGTTGTTCCTTAGGTGCTCCTGCACCATTCTCCCCCTCTCAGCTCAAACACTAAGGATTGGAAAGAGATATCAATGACAGGTCAATGAAAATCCTCTTAAACTAATCTTCTTGTACCCATGTAGCTTCTAATTCATGCTTGTTCTTCCACTTGATAAGGTGCTCCATGTACACCTTGTTCCTTGTAGACTTTTGCACTCTTGACTCCAAGATCTGCTCTGCCTGAGGCTTCTCTTGATTAGGTAGGGGTACATTACTGGTGTCATTGAAGATCACCTAATTTTTTTGAACCTCATCACTGACTGTTCCCTTATACTTGATCAAATCAACAATGTTGAAAACTAGTGAGATTCCTAGATTGGTAGGTAACTCTACCTTGTATGCATTCTTTCCATACTTGGCCAATATCTTGTAGGGACCCACTCTCTTCCTCTAGAACTTGGTTGACATTCCCTTATACAACCTTTATTTGTTAAGGTGGACCATAACATAGTCCCCTACTTGAAATTGCACATCTTTCCTTGACATATCTGCTTTCTCCTTCACTTTTTGTCTAGCCTCAGTGACCGTCCTCTTGACCTACTCCTAAATCTCCTTCATGGTGTAACTAAAGTCTTCCACATGTCCACTTCTATGTTCCATGGCTCCAAAATCTCTAAGCTCACAAATTCCTCTTCGGTGCATCCCATACACAACTTCAAATGGACTCTTCCCTGTGGTCTAGTTTACACTGTCATTATAGGCATACTCAACTTGGGAAATAACCACATCCCATGCCTATCCATATTCTTTAGTTAAACACCTTAAAATATTACAAAGCACCCTGTTAACCACCTCTATTTGAACATCAGTCTGAGGATGGTAAGTTGATCCAAATGACAGATTTGTTCTGAATCTACTCCATAGATTCTTCCAAAAGTGACTCATGAACTTCACATCTCTGTCAGAAACAATGCTCAAAGGTAGCCCATGGATCCTCACAACCTCCTTGAAGAAATGATGAACTATGTAGCTAGCTTCATGAGTATTCTTGTAGGGAATGAAATGAATCATCTTGCTAAATTTTTCTACCACTACATAAACACTACTGCAAAACCGCCTTTGTCTTAGAAGTTCCACCACAAAATCCATGCTCACACACTCCCATGGTCTCTGGTTAGGAATGGGTAGGGTTGATACAAACTAGCATTACTAGCTCCCTCCCTTTAGCTTCATACACACAAATGCTCCACATACTCTTTATAACATATCTTGCCAACTTAGGCCACACAAAATCTTTGTACTAGCTCTAAAGTCTTATTGATGCCAAAATTCCCACTAAGACTGCCATTATGCTTTTCCTGAATTAGATTTTCCCTCATTGAACCTCTTGGAACACATAATTGATTGCCCTTAAACAACAACCCACTTTGCAAAGTAAACTCTGAGTATTGACTATGGAAGTGGTTCTCAAAGTTAGAACATACCTTTATAGACCTCTCAAAGTCTTCATTATTCTCCATATATCCTGAAACACTCTATGCCAATGCTCTTGATCTTTATCTCTGTAATCACACAATCTCCTCGCCAATGCATCTCACACTTCTGGTTGAGTCAGTCTCCCTTTCTATGCCTGCCAGCGTAAAATTCTAACGGTCTCATCCATTTCAAATGTCTATTACTCAACTTCTCTTGGGTGTTGATAAGTTGAGTGCCTGGTTTTCAGTAAAGACCACAAACTCCTTGGGTAGAAGGTAATGCCTCCATTTTCTAAGTGATTGAACCAAAGCATAAAGTTCTAAGTCATAGGTGAAATACTTCTTCTTTGCTTCATTGAGATTCTCACTAAAGAAGGATATAGGCCTGCCCTCTTGACTAAGCACTCCTCCTACTGCCACTCCACTTGCATTACATTCAACAGTGAACAACTTGTCAAAGCTAGGTAATAAGAGAATTGGTTGAGTTTCCACCTCTTGTTTCAGTTTCTCAAACCTTTCTAAGCCTTGAGTCCACACAGTCTAGTGCTTTATAATTAATTTTGATTGTATCTAAGGTCGGGTGTAATATATCCCAATTAAATTCTTAAGAATTTCCTATAAAATTGGAGTTTAACCATGAAAACTTCTTACCTTTGTCCCCTCGTGGGTTGGTGGGGAAATGCCTAGGACAGCTTCCACTCCTGCTTGGATCCATCTTCACCATCCTTTTGACACACTCGGCTAAAACCCAAATACTAGCTCTTTGCTTCAAGAATTCATTTTTACTCTCTAGATTAATTGCCAACTTCTCTTCTTGTAACCTTCTAAGAACTTTCTCCACATGTTTCAAATGCTCTTTTGTTGTCTTGTTTTATATGAGGATGTCATCAAGGTACACTACCACAAATATCCCTGTAAAGTCCTTAAGCACTTCATTCATGAGCCTCATGAATGTGCTAGGGGAATTGGAGAGACCAAATGGCATCACTCTCCACTCATATAACCCATCATTTGTCTTAAATGTTGTCTTCCACTCATCACCATCCTTAATTCTGATATGATGGTATCCACTCTTAAGATCCAACTTTGTGAAGAACTGAGCGCCTCCAAGACAATCCATCAAGTCTTCAATTCTAGGAATAGGAAACCTGTACCTAATGGTGATCCTATTTATTGTTCTAGAATTAGTACATAACCTCCACTTACCTCCCTTCTTGGTTGCTAAAACCACTGGTACTGCACATGGGCTGATGCTCTTTTGAATCAATCCTTGATCCAACAATTCTTGCACTTGCCTAGCTACCTCAAGATTCTGATCTGGTGTAAGTTTGTATGCTGCTTTGTTAGGTAATGAAGCTCCAGGTATGAAGTCAATTTGATGACTTATGGCTCTCTTTGGTGGTAGAGTTGCAGGTGTACCATCACTAACTATACTCTTGTACCTATCAAGCAACCTTTGGAATGCTTCCGGTAGGACTGTCTTTTCAGCCTTATCTTCCTCTTTAGGTTGTATCATAACCACATATCCTTCATTCCCTTGATGTAGGTTCTTAAGGAACTCCTTACCACTGCTCAACATGATGTTTGGTGTCTTTGACTATCCTTCATCTTCTTCTGACAGTGACTGCAGCTTGAAAGTTTTCCCATCCTTCTTGAATGAGACGGTGTTCTCTTTTCCATCATATATAACACTCCTATCATACTACCATGGTCTTCCCAAGATTAGATGGCATGCATCCATGGGTAAAACATCACAAACCAACTTTTCTTTATATGCTCCAATGGAAAACTCCACTGTTACTTGCTCATTCACTGAAACACTCTACCCTTTGTTTAGCCATGTGACTTTGTAAGGGCTAGTATGAGGTACTTTCTCCAATTTCAGTTTCATTACTACCTCCTCTGAGATGATATTATCTATTGAACCTAAATCTACTATGACTTTGCACACTTTTCCGAGTATCTTGCATCTTACTCTAAATAGAGCTATCCTCTATTTTGGTTCTTCCTTAACCATTTGTCTGATCAAAACCCTATTGAGCATTAGATTTTCTCCTACCTCAGATTCTATATGATTGACTTTAGGAATCATAGTGTCCTCTTGTGCATAAGCCACTCTCTTTTCATTGCTTGATGTAGATGCTTTCTCCGGGCACCTATAAGCAGGGTGACCTATTTGATTACAATGATAACACTTCATGTTTGCAAAATAAGAATTGCTTCTGCTTGCTCCTCTTCCTCTATTTGAACCTCCTTGAGGTCCTCTTCCTCTGTTATATCCACCTTTGGAAGATGTTTCACCTCCATGCTCAGTGAGTTTAGATTCTCCTTGATTTCTTTGGTCACTGCCTCTACCTTGGTAGCCACCACATTGTCCTCTTTGATCTCTTTGATCTCTACCTTTTCCTCTACCCTTAGAAATCTGATCTTGCTTCTTCTTGTTGCCTTCCTCAATATTTATGGCCAACTGATAGCATTGGTGTATTGTCTTAGGACTTAAAAGAGCCATCTCCTCTTGAATGTTCCACTTCAAGCCATTAAGGTATCTAGCCACCTTGAGGCTCTCATCCTCTGTCACATTAGATCTCATGCAAAGTTTTTGAAATTCCTTAGTGTAAGTGTTTACATCTTGGTCTCTTTACCTTAGGCTTTGCCTCTTCTTGTGTAACTGAATCTCATAGTCATCTGGCATATAGGCTTCTCTTACTTTGGCAACCATTCCTTTCCAAGTTGAAATAGGCTGCTTACCTTCTTTTTCCCTCTCTGTCTGAATGAACTTCCACCATGTCAAGGTAGATCCTCTTAATCTTGATTTAGAAACCTTCACCTTCTGTGCTTCAGTGACTTCATCACACTCAAAGTGATTTTCCATGCCTTCTATGCAATCCATGACTGGGTCAGCTTCCATCTTTCCACTAAAAAGTGGTATGCCTTCAAGTGATTTCCCACTCAAAGCTTTCAATGCCTTCAAGAAAGGCTCCTCCTTCAAAACATGGTTAGGTTTAGGGGTCTTATCTTCCTCTACAACCTCTTCTTCCTTTGGTATTCTTCCTTCAAATTGTGCATTCCTCACTGCTTGTTCAAGTTGGGCTATCCTTTCCCTCAGTAGTTAATTGTCTTCCTCCTACTCTTCAACCATCTTGGTCAGTTCTGCATTTGTCACCATGATGGAAGAATCACTAGACTCAACCTCAGACATACAAGATTCTTTCCCAAATCTTTAACTTGCTTTGATACCAATCTAATAGGGAAGGGTTGGATGGGAATCTCACTGTCCCATGCTCTAAGTCCTTGTTCTTGAGAACTCCTTAGGTGACTCTTTCACCCTAACCTTTAGGTCCTATCACAGGTATAGACACCCCTAGTCCTACTATCCAAAACCACCATCAACATTCTTCTTCTTACCAAGCATTCTTGATGCCTTGCCACTATCTCCTTGCCACTATCTCGCCCTTGACCCTTATTCTTCCCTAAAGGCCAAATTCTCTCAACATTCCATTTGTTTCTTGCAGGGGTGTGTAAATGTTGTAATTTCTTCTAGGTAATCAATCTAGGGTTCTTGTTTCATCACACAACTCTAATTAATCATCACTTTCACAAAATCCCTTCCTAGGGTTAGAAAGGCTACAAGCCTAGAGCCCCAATCAGGCCTCTTAAAAGGGAAAAATGCAATTTTCTTCAAAACCCACCAAAAGACCCGGATTTTTCATTTGGAATTTGTGATTCCGATACCCACACCTTAAATATTCTTGAGGTTTTGAGCCTGTACAGGCCGTACACTGCCAAATCACAAAATTGACCCAAAAACTAGGGTTTGTAAGCTTTCTAGACTGTTTTCAAACTATCAAAGATTTATCACACCAAATGGATTGGTGGATCCTCATCCTAATCACCAAACCTTGGTAAGACCTCCAACTAAATTCTCCGAAAATAATTTCTTCAAAAACTAAGCACCCCTGCAAGTTATTTCTCATTTACTCCTGGTCTTCCCTAGCCAGACCCTGCCTGGCTCGCCTAGGGCAAGACCTTGCCAGCATCTCCTGCACTAAAAAAATACCTACTAACTAACATATGTATAGGCATGGTGTCTAGGAACTACTTCCAAAAGACCATACGGTTTGTATGATGGAAAAGTGCTCTAGCACCCCATTTTCTTTAAACAGTCTGGTTCAAACCAGCAACAGGGCAACACTGAACTATTTACAAAAAGATGCTTAAAAATTGTACAAGAAGCTATATAATGAATTCAAAATTCTTGAATGAAAACTACAATACATTCCATAGCGAAACAGAAACAAATCTACTCCATTAAAACTTAATCAAGATGCAAATATCAGGAATTTCTACACATAACACTATTTTCTTCTATTTCCCAAGATTTTACCAAAACATTAAAGCTTCTAACCCCACTCCAGGGTTGAATCATCCCTTATATAGGCTCCAAAAATAGTGAAGTACCTTTGGTCGAACCTCTTGTTAACCTAATAGCAAAAGTTATAATACCCACTGTGTTTTGCAAACTTTGCCAACTTTTGACAACTTAACAAAAATGAAGTTCCAAACCTATTTAACTCATGTCAACTTCTTTCCTAAATATCAATACCATCTCAAATCCATCTACACAATGGTCAACATGACCTTATGAAAACAAAACAAAAAAAAAATTAACCCTCTGGGTTTCTTCTTTACCTAAGAAACTGCCTGTTGTTCCTTAGGTGCTCGTGCACCACAAACACAAAAAAACAAGGCATTGTTCATCACAGCTATCAATGGTGAGACTAATGTTCCATATAACATTATAATACATCCTATCATTCCCTACAAGAAAATATGTATGTAAATTTTGTTTTGTGGTAATGGCTACAATACAATAAAATAGTTAATGTTATATAGTTTGTGTTGTTTTCCATATGGCATTGTTGATTATTGTTGTCTAGCTTTGGCTATATTATTTCATTTTTTATAAGGTAATTTTGAAAAAAATAAAATTCCAAGTGCATGCGTTAGTTACTGTCAATTCTTTTGTTTTGTGTGGTCTTTCCATCTCGTTCACTGTTGAAACCAATATTGTATCATTTATGGTTCATATTTTTTGTTGATTTACTATGAATTCCACTATTGTCTACTACACTGTTGAATTCAATATATTTTCATTTATGGTTTGTGTGTGGTGTAAATTATTTGTATATTAAGTGTAATAAGGAACATTGATTTTACTAATGATCATAATGGTGGAGAATGTATGTACTTGGTCAGGTGTTTGGTGACAACCTATCAAGCTCCATGACATAATATGGTAGGTTGGAGAGAAACCCTTCTTTTGTTTTGTTTCACATTTTAGGGAAAAAATTATTAGATCTAAGAATTTTGAAGTTCTTTTGCAACCATCACCCCATGCAAAGAACACAAAATAACCTCCAGCCACCTTCAAAGAAACTTGATAATGGGTGATTGAACTTGCACCTTTATAGAAGCTCACCATTGTGGAATTAACATTAATTTTTTGTATGGTTTCCATGTAGTGGTGATGGTTGTAATAACACTTGCCATTTTAAACCTCAGGAAACATAGTGAAAGTCTATGCAATTTTCAATAAGGCATTGTTGGGTGTTCCTCTGTGGCTTTGCCTACTATCAGAGTTGTGAGTGAAGATGGTGAGATTTTATAAAGGTACAATTCTTATTGCCCTATTCAACACATGTATTAGTATTTGTAGTTGTTCTTATATATACATGTGGACATGGTTATTTGTATGTATAAATCTACATATGCTTATACATAAACATATATGCATTCCATTGAATTTTATGAGTGCATACAACATGTTTATACAAATGTGTGTAGATATATGTGTCTATAATGTATTTTTATATGTATATGCATGGAGGAGTAGTATTGCTAAAGTCATAGGTCAGCAACCATGAATGCATTATTGAGAACAACATGAAATATTCTCATAATTTTCAACCATTGATACTACATAGAAACCATACAACAATTAATGTTGATGACAACTACCATTTTAATTCCACCAACTTTCTGTATCGGCTTGCCAAACTATATTAAGTGCAATAAGAAAAATTGATTTCACAATTGGTGACAATGGTGGCTAATGTATCTTGTTTCTTGGTTTGTGTTCTGTAGCAATCATTTTTTATGGGTTCATTACTAAGAATTTTTATGTTTTATATTTTTTCTCATCTGATCCACTATTGTAAACAATTTTGTTTCATTTATGGCCCCCATTTTGTGGCGATGGTTGCAACACAATAAAATAATTAATGTTATATAGTCTATGTTGTTTTTCTTCTTTTGTTGTGTGCCATTTAACTTTCCCTGTGTAGATATCTATATTTTTGAAATTAGATGCAAAAAAAATTCATATGTATGACAACCAATAGAATAAGTCTAATAAAAAATTTATAGCACCATTGAATATATTGGTGGATAATGTATGCAGGTCTGCCACAAAATAGTATAAACTATTTTATGACTTCAACAATTTTTAAATGCAAGTTCTGGAAAATCGGAAAGAAACATATCAATCAATAATAGAAATAGGTATGTAGCTTTGATTCATTCTATTACACAATAATCAAATCGTGAAAATATTATTATAAGTAAATATAATAATATTTTTTTATTGAACCTTATTGTCTTTATTCTCAAATTCCATGATTAAATATTTGACCCTCAACACCTTGTTATTCCAATTAAGTATCGTATGAATCATGGAAAATTATTTAGATAGATAAATAAAACATTCACAATCAACAAGTTCTAGATTCTCTATATTTTATATTCTCACATCCCATGTATGAGGGTTTCCCCTTATAAAATGATGAATTTATGGTGTGTGGGATTTTTTCCAACTTGTACATCTTTATCAAAAACAATAAAAGAAGAATATTAGACCATGTTCTCTTTTGTATATACCTAAAATTGGTAATGACATTTAATTCATTAAATACTAGTTATTCAATAAATATTCAACTACGTATAAATCAATTCTCAATTTTTTGTTGTTGATCAGTAAGAGACTTTATAGTTTATATTGAAATTTCAAAAAGGGTATGTGCAAGATCATCATCAAAAAAATAGGCCCTTAAGTTGCAAAAAATTCAGAAAAATCAGAGTTAGGCAACTTGATGTAAAAATTTGAATAAGTTATCTATATTATTTCAATAATATTTAAGAATAGAATCTACAAAAAATTGAATGTAGTTTCTAAACTACTAGGTTTTTTTTAAAGAAAAAAGATCTATTTGGTGAAAATTTGAAATTTCAATACAAAAGTACTTAAATTTTAAGGAAAAATTAAGAAGTAGGTGTCTATCTAACCACCCTAACCATAATAAAATGATAATATTTTTTTATAATATTTTAGATATAAGTAGAGGACTCATGTCCCAATGTGATGCATATTTTATTGTAATTTTTTTCCAAGTAAATAATGAATTATGAATTTTTTATTACAACTTTTAAAAAATATAAAAACTCATATGTTTGACCACCTTAACTTTCAAAAAATCATGAAATTTTTTTTTTGTAATATTATAGTATGCAAAGCATATAATGTGATGCATGTTTTGGATTCAAAAATGTGATACCATTTGAAAGCTATAGATGTTTTTCAACCTATCAATTAGGACTTTAGTCATAATTCAAATAGAAAATAAATAATAATTATTTATTAAATTCAAAGTAGAGCATAATTTATATTGGTGGAAAGTTTAGAATCTCCTTTAAAAAACTTTTCATTTCATAAATTTTGGGTAACAAAAGTCATCAGCCACATACCCATGATATCCCACTTTTTGGCCCATCATGATCCTGCACAAACCCAAAAGGTACACACATTTTCAATGTGGGTAGCCAAGTGTAGAGCAACTACCACATTCAAACTAGCTAACCAAAGCCAAGAGGAATCTAGTAAACCTTGGAGGCTACATGCCCAAAAAAAAAAAATGAAACCTACCAGTGCACATACCATGCTACTAAACACAAACAAAAACAAACTAGAGTAAAGGAAAAATATATTTTTCCAAAAACTTGAGAAATGAAGAACCAACAAAATAGAACAACCCTAGAACCCAAATCACCAAATATTTTACTGAGCAAAACTTCAAAACTCCTATTTCTAGGGTGAATCCACTGTGTGAGCGAAATAATATTTTTCTTTAAGAAATTTGCACCATCATTTTCCAACCTTATGTGCTCCATCAATTCAAGCCCATTAACATCTAGTAGAAAGGGGTAATAATTGACCAAGGCATCCATATTTTTGAGAAAATGTAGGTCTCAGGGGCACAGAATGCCCTTCCCAATACATGCAGTAGCCAATTCCCTATCCAATCCCACTAACAGGTCTTTCTTGAATAGCCTCTACATAATAACCCTAGAATTACCCTTAGAAACCCCAACATCCAGCAGTCCAGCCAACACCCTAGAATAAATATCCAAGTTGAGCCTATAATGCTCAACATCCACCATAAAGTTCTTCCTAGAAATGCAAGTGATAGTAGCTAATACTAAATAATTTGGATGATGAATGAGGCACTAAAGGAAAAGCATGGAAATATTCCCTTCAAAATAAATATTCCTCTTTGAGCCCTTCAATTCAACTAGCGTCACCATTCCCTTCATCTCCGATTCCTTACCAAAGACCAATAAGATAAATCTACTCATTTTCATTCAAGCCTATGATGCAAAAAAAAAGGACATGTTGCTTAAATGAGGCTACACATGTGCATCCCCATTACGCTAGAGAAATTGGCAAGAAATCCTCTAAAGGATGTCAAGAGTCCCCAATGTCAGTGTGCAATGATGAATAGAACATCCTCTAGAGCCTTTTGCAAAAACTTGGCCACCTCCAACTTAACCTTAATTTTCACCACCTAGCCCGAGGGAAGACACCCATCAAACACCATCAATCATCCCAATCCACCCTCAACTCCCACATATCTCCTAGTGATCCTACCACCTCACCCAATATTGGTGAGGTGACACCCGTCCAACCACCCACAAATAAATTTTCAATTTATTTATATTGTTCATATTCTTTATTTCTCCAAATCTAAAATCATATTCTTCTACGCTAATTAAATAAAAAAAATTCATAAGTTTGTTTTATTTAATTAAGTTTTACTAATCCTGATTAGGAATTCAAGCACATGTCTAAAATTTTTTATGCCACCTCACCAAGGTCACGTGAAATTAAATAATTCTAATTTTTAAATTAGAATTATCTTTAACCAATTTTAAATGCATGGCTTATTCCTCACACACTTCTTCAACCAATTTTCAAACACATGGTTTTTTCTTCCCACACTTTATTCTTCCATCCATTTGGCATTTTTCCTTTTGGTGAAGAGATTCCTCCATCCATTTGGCATTTTGTCCTTGGTCAAGGGGACACCTTCTTGATTCTCTCCATCTCTACCATTCATCCTTCTTGCTTAAATCTAGACCATCGATTGTTGCAACATCACAAGGTGCTTGAAAAATCCTATAAATACAAACCTTTTCCATTGTATTTTGCATCCACATTTGAGTAGAGTTATCATGCAAGAATATCATTTGAGCATTGGAGAATTTTTTTTGTCTTATATCTACATTTCATATCATGTTTTGGATCATAGTTACATATAATTAGAATAACAGTTTGCATCATTGTTGAATTTTATGTCATACTTTGCATCATAGTTGCATTTTAGATTAGAATATGAGCATATGTAGAATCATCCTAGCTCCACACCATATTATCTACCTCATATAGTTTCATGTAGTAACTTAATTGGCTTTCATGTTGTATATAAATATCATTTCTCAAGTTGTCTTTTTAACAACCATAAGTGCATATACAAAAATCCAAGAAATATGGTTTAATAAATCCTTGAGAATAGAGAACAATGAAATGATCTTAAAAGATTTATTTAGCTATAAAATAGAGTAGTTTACTTTATTCAAATATTTGATATAATTCATTTCATTAAGGTTTGTGTTGATTTAATAATAATTCATGACATGCAAGTAGTACCATCCACATATCACCAATGTTTAAAGTTCCCTTTCAATGGACATGAAATAACTATTGCAGCTAACTAAAAAACCCCCCAATATTGCAACACCTTCAAGACTTTTGTACCACACAATAGGTAAGCTCCAACTCAGGGTTCATCAAATGATGGGAAACAACTAAATTCCTTGTCAAAGTGGATTGAGAAAAAGGACCAACCAAAGGATAAGGATATTGGTGATGCCAATCCCTCAAACAAAGAAAGTACATCAAGTTTTTTTGTCAAACCAGCCCAAGATAAAGGATCAATCAAAAGAAAAGGGTATCAATAATTCTACACCACTAAAAAATGAAAGTAAACTTGAGTTCTTGTCAAGAAAATTTACCAAGATCCGATTGAAAGAAAAAGGTATTGGAGAATACTCATTTTATCATTCCTTATGTTTATCACAACTTTTATCTTCTCCAAACTCATATGGATAGCCATCAACATCGAGACAAAAATCATCACAACCCAATACACTCTTTGATGGAACCTTTGTGAGAGAAGGAATATTAGTGGATGAATCAAATGATGAAGAGGTTTTAAACTAGTTATATAAAGAAAAATAATCATCACAAGCATCCACCTCAAGTGTAGAAACAAAGGAGTATGGAAAAGGAAAGACAATCCTTGAAAATATGGGATATGAGGGAAAAGATCCTATAGGTAAAAGGAAATAAGGAATCATAGAACTGATAAAACATATCATAATGTAAGTGAGGGATAAAACAAGACTAGGGTATAGAGAAGAATCAAGAGAAGAAACAAGTTGAAATAATCCTACAACTACCAGGTAGTGATGATCATGAAACTAATTCAAATGAATATGAGTGGAATTCACTATCTGAAGAGTCTTTTCATGATAAGGAAATTAATGTAGTCCAAAATTATATGCCCATACATGTGGAGGGTCAAAGTTCAGGTTATAGACCACTCTAAATAGGATCACAATATATTGATGATTCTAGTGAAGACGATCAAAATTGGAGTGAAACTGATAATTTAGAGGAGAGTTACCTTATAGAAATTGATTTTTCTATTGGAAAATTTCAAGATATTACCATTAGGACAATCACTACCTTTGACTTTAGCCAATCCAATGATTCATTACACTTAGTGCATCCCAAACTCATAGATTGGGATCAAACTAAGTCATTTGATATCCCTATCTTTCCAAATGATGAAGCCATTGTCAATTTCATCTGTTCCACCAATATCGAAATAGATTCCACCATTGAACATCATAAGGAAGCTTCCAAATAGGAGAGTGTCAAAATATACAGTTGCAAAATGAATAATATAAGAAAAATAACTAATTTTGAAAACCATTCAATGGCATTATCAGATCTAGAAAAAGTAAAAACAAAGAGCATATCCAACAGTGAAAACCTCTCCAAGGCACTAAAAAATGGAAGATATGACACACTCCCTAAACTCTTTCAAGAAAAATCTAAAGTATTGGTTGAATTCACCTAGTCTATCAATATTGGCAATGAAGAAAAAGTGAAGATTGTCCATCTAGCAGAATCCTTGACAAATCAAGAAAAAATTAACTTCATGAAATTATTCATAGAAAGAAAAGTCAATTTTTCTTGGTCATATGCATACATGCCAGGGATTGATCCAAAACTCATCATGCACTAGACTTATCACTACCAATAGGAGTAAAACCATTCAAGCAAACGTTAAGGAAAATGCATCCACATATTGACATATTTGTAAAAGTATAGCTGAACAAGTTATTGGATACTATATTCATTACACTGATTGACTTGTCGAGTGGATTTCCAAAATTGTACATTTTTCCAAACTAGAAAAAAGCATTAGAATCTACACAGATTTGAAGGATCTCAACAAGGCTTTTCCAAAAAATGATTTCTCCCTACCGAACATTGACATCATTGTAGACCTAACAGCAAGACATGGCATGTTGTCACTCATGGATGGTTTTTCTAGCTATAATAAAATAAAAATAGCTCTAGAGGATCAACAAAAGACAACTATTACATGCCCATGGGGGAAATTTTGTTGGAACATCATGCCTTTTAGGTTAAAGAATGTAAGAGCCAATTATTAGTGTGTTATGACAACAATTTTCATGATATGATACACACCTTCATGGAAAACAATGTGGACGATTTGTTAGCCAAATACTACACTAGAGAAGGACACCTAGAGATCTTAGATAAAATCTTTAATACCAAGCTGGAAAAGTTCAATCTATGACTAAACCCAAAGAAATGTGTATTTAGGGTGACTTTAGCCAAACTTTTCAGATACATAGTTTTAGAAAAGGGCATTAAGGTAGATCAAACAAAGGTCAAAGCCATAATGTAAATGTCACCACCCAAGAACATGAGTCATCTACAATCTCTGCAAGAGAGATTCCAATAAATTTGAAGATTTATCTCTAACTAGACAACAAGACCCATCCTTTCACTCACTTTTAACATAAGAATGCATCTTTTTGATGGGATGAGAAATGCAAAGGATCCTTAAATGAATTAAAATAAAATTTGATGAGTCCACTCATCTTAGTACCACCAATAGAAGGGAAGTCACTTTTATTATACATAGCAACAACTGAAATATTATTGGGATCCTTGTTAGCACAAGAGGATTCAAAAGGAAAAGAAAGGGTAATCTATTATATCAATAGAACCTTAAATGGCTATGAGATCAATTACACCTTCATTGAAAAGTGTTGTCTGGTAGTTAGTGTTTACTACCGAACAATTGCAACATTACATGCTAACCCATAACATCAAGTTAATAGCCAAGATAGATCCACTAGAATACCTTCTTAGCAAGCTAATCTAACAGGATAACTAGCTAAGTGGGTCATGATTTTAAGTGAATTTGACATGGTCTAATATGTTTATAGGAAGGCAATCAAAGGACAAGCAATCATAGATCAGTTAGCTAAAGCACCATTGTAAGAAAATTATCTAATGAACATTGAGTTTCTAGATGATGTCCTAATAGTGTCCACACAATAATGGGTCTTGTACTTTCATGGTTATTATACACAACATGGATCAGAAGCTTAAATATAATTTATCTCACCACAAGGACCTACCATTCCCAAATCCTATATACTGATGTTCCCTTGTACCAATAACATAGCCGAATACAAAGCCTTGATCATTGGAATCAAAGTAGCAGTTGAGTGGAGGATAACATAGTTACATGTCTATGGAGATTCACAACTAGTCATTAATTAGGTAAATGATGACTACCAAACAAAGGAAAAAAAGTTAATGCCCTACAAAATAATGGTTGTTGAATTCAAAAAGTAATTAGTGGAAATAATATTTTAGCAAATTCCTCGAAGTGAAAACAAAGCCACTGATGCCATGGTGACCATCACTTCTCTCTTGCAGATTCTAGAGAAATGAGCCTGCCATAAGTTCATGGTGGAACAAATATACAACCCATCCTATGAAAACCCTAAATCCCAAGTTATATATCATCTAGATAAGGTTGACACTTCCCTCTATGGGAAAATCTATACATACCTAAAATTTAACACCCTCCCACCTGATCTCTCTCATAATAAAAAAAGAAACTTCATTTGTCAAACCACCCAACATACCCTTATCACAAATTTCCTTTATCGACGAGAGCCTGATGGAACTCTCCTTTGATTTCTAGAATGTGACGAGTCTGAAATGACTTAATGGGAAGTACATGAAGGTGTTTGTGGAACTCATTCGAGTGGTTTAACCTTAGCCAAGAAACTTCTTCGTTTGGGATATTACTAGTTGACTATGGAGAGGGACTCTTTTCAATTCATCAAGAATTTCCAAAAATGTTAGATTGATGGATATCTCATCCATGTACTAGCATAGGAACTTCAACCATTTGCATCAACATGGCCCTTTTTTTAGTGGGGACTAGATCTCGTAGGGAAAATTCATCCATCTTCATCAAATGGACACAAGTTCATTATCACAACCACAGAGCATCTCAGGAAGTGGATTGAATTTTCCCTCTAACCACCATCATAGGAAAAAAAATCTCACCATTCATCCTAAACTACATCATCTTTTAGTATGGTATACTTCAATGAATCATCACTAACAATGGAAGACCTTTCAAAAATCAAGACGTTGAAGAAATTTGTGAGAGATTTCACATCCAACATCATTTTTCTACACCATATTATCCTCAAGGAAATTGCCAAGAAGAGGCCTCAAACAAGAATATCCTAAAAATCTTGAAGAAGATCATCAATGATTCTAGATGTGACTGGCATGTGCAACTAAATCCTGCTCTATGGGTTTATAAACTAGAATTTGTACCTCAACATGGGCTACACCCTATGCTCTAGTCTATGGATCATAATACATTCTACCTATTGAGGTTGACCTACCATCACTCTATGTGTCAGTAAAATGGATCATTTCAAATGTGGATTCTAGAGTGTCTAGGTTATAGGAATTGGAACTCTTGGATTATCATTGTCAACTTGCAGTGAATCACCTGAAAGCATATCAATAGAGAATATCTAGAAGCTACAATAAAAAATTGAAGCCTAGAACATTTTAGGTTGGTGACTTAGTCCTAAAAGAGAATCCCCATAATTAGCAGGATTGAGAGAAGAATGGGAAATTTGAACCCAACTAGCTAGGTCCCTTTTTTATTGTATCATCCTTTGGATTAGAAGCATATTAGTTTTCCACACGAAAAGGGGATTTTTTTTATGACCCCATAATATCGTACATCTCAAGAATTTATGCACATGAATCATCTAGTGCATTAGAAAAAGTCCTAGAAAAATACCAAAAACATTAAGAAAATGTCCTAAAAATATGGTTGCCTTGATAGAAACCTAGCAAACAAGCATCTTGGTAACAAAAACAAAAAAAAAATCAGAAAAAAGACAAAAAAATAAAAAAAATGATCAAAAATCCAAAAGAAATCAAAAAAGGAGAAAAATAGAAAAAAAAAGTGAAAAATCAAAAAGATCAAAAAAATCATAAAAATCTGAAAAAGTGCAATAAAAACAAGCAGTGAAAACCTAGCAACATGGACTATTTGTGATAGGTTAGCTTTTCTATCTATTTGAGCATGCCAGCCATTCACTTTCGCCATTCACTTTTTCCATCTATCTTCCTATGATCATAAAATATTCATGTACATATCTTGGCATCATGGTCATGTCTCGCACTAGACTGGGGGAAAAATTCTGAACTCAATGGGGATAATAAACTTTGAGCTTGAACCAATAGATTCAATCACAATTAGTAACACATCAGCTATCGAAATCAAAATAGCAAAATCAATCAAACCAAAAGAAAACTTCAAATGGATGATGTTTGTTCTGAATTAGGGGTTTATCACATTAAACTTGAATATTCAATTGTTGTATTTTGATTTTTGTTATCATATCTTTGGAGCCCCTCGATGATGTATCAAACTAGAAGAGTCAAGAAGGAGTATAATTTTTCTTTTTCTGTTGTCTATGAGTTGATCATTATTACTCTATAAATTGTCATGAGACATGCTCTACAAAGTATCACTAATGACATTCTGAATTTGCATAGGAAAATAGTTAACTCTTGTTTGTTTATGCAAGCAATACTCAATTCATCTCAATTTAATTATACTTAGATGCTTGTGTTAACTTGCACTATCAAACATCATGGAAGTAGTACTCAGGTCATCATTGTCTAAATATGCCATCAATGCTTGTACTCACTTTCAACATTTAAAATTCCCAATGATGATAAAAATCACAACAAATCAACTACTACGAATGACAACTTTTGCATATGAGATCTACATGGTTAGAGTAGATTGCATCCATGTTAGTTTCAATCTATATTTATGGGGTTTTCAAAGCTACAACAATGATGTTATCTCTTGGACTAATGGATTGAGTACACTTTACATTCCCAAAAACAAATCATTCTCCTATAGAAACACACATCATTTGCATCATCATTTGCATGCATTAGAAAAAGTATCTCATCATTCAGTCATCCATACATCACATCATAATATTTGCATCAAAAAAAACAAAAATATGTGTGTCACATCTCATTTACATAATCCAAATCATTTCATATAGTTGCATTAAGAAAATGGGTCTCTAAGCTTAAATGAGTGAGTCTCTTCATATTTCCAAAAGAATTGGGAAAATATGTTATATTTTGTGAAGCTTGATTTAACAAAGAATCAATTGATAGAAACCTTCCTACAACTCTTGTAAGTTGGATAGATTCACTCATTTAAGCTTAATACCCTAGAACATAATCATTTGCATAATCATTTCCATCACATAATCATATCATCAATACAAAACATCATACACATCATTTACATAATCATTACATCCCATTATCATTACATCCATACATAATCAATATGAACATCACATATCATCACATATTATATGCATAATCAAATACATCTCATGTAGCATAAAACATCATTGGCATAAATCCATAAAACATACAAAATCATCCATCATGCATTAGGATATCATCACTGGAAAATAAAATTCATCTCATATAGGTATCATCATTGCATACATCCCATAATCATCATTGAACTAGGTACCATCATACAGTCATTTCATTTAACATTCATCTATTCATTGCATCATTAATTAGCATCAAAAAATTACAAAAACATCAAATGCATCACATATCATTAGCATAATAAAATTCATCACATGCATCATATAGGAATCAATCATAAATCATCATAGAATCATAACACATTTGCATTCATAGCATATCATATCATCAGTTTCATATAGAACCTCACATTACATAGAAATTAAATGCATCATAGACATCCATCATCATATTTCATACCAACACATAGATCATAATCATCACCACATATCATAAAATCTCAAAAATAAGAATGTCAAAAGTGCACAAGGATATCCAAAGGTATGGAAAGATACATCAATATAAAAAATGGAGTTGTATCATAAAGTTTGAAAACAAGAGGTCCATCATCAATATGTTATATACAACAATGTATACATCACATCTAAAATACTTCAAAATCTATAATTATAACCAAAGCTATGTTGTGCTCCCCCCAAATGGTGTTGGCATCACATGACTAGTACCTCCACCCAACCGACCTTCACTAGGATCTCTCTTATCTCTAGGAGGAAATTGTGTAACACCCACACTAATAGTTCTAGACTAGGACCTATCAAACCAAGACTTTGTAAAGCTCTCCCACCTCTTGGGAGGAACCACCTCATGATATTGTCTCTTGTCGAACTCAACCTCCTATGTAGTGTGACAAAAATATCTAAAGTAATCTAATGTACCTACAGCCGTTGCAACCTATTGTAGCCTCTCGGTAATGGCCTCAACCTATTCTACTTGTCATCTCTGGAGATCCCTCTCAATGGCCAATGCAACAATATGTCCTTGCACCTATCCCTGTACCTAGGCCTGTATATGTGCTAGCTGCACCTACACTTGTTTCAACCGCTGCCCAGTAGAATCCCTCTTAGTCATCAAGGTTTGCACCTACCCCTAAGCCTACATTAGAAGAGAATGTACGTACTCTAGTTTTCCTTAGAACATCTACACCTGTGCATGTAATGCAGTAATCTACGTTTGCTACTACTGAGATGACAATCTGATCTATACCCACTACTATGATGGGGCAACTAAGGATTTCCTTCTTTGAGGCACTCTCATCTCTCTAACATTGGGACCTATCCCTCCTCCCCAATCACCTCCATCATCACCACCATCACCCTCCTCTCCATCTCCATATTCATTATTGCTACTACTCTCCTCCTTTGACTCCTCCTCCTCTCCTTACTCATCTAGCTCCTCTCTCTGTCATCTCTGCCCATGACCTCCTACCTCCTCCTCTACTAGCAATGGTGCAAGCTTATCTAGAATTGTGATCCATGTGAACAAATTCATAAGCATGTACATGAAATAATCCTCTAATATTGATGCATCTATGATCTCTAGATGCACCTCCCAAATGATAGTTTATAACTCTCGAAAGTGCTTAACCACATCATATAACAAACATGACCCCCATTCTATTGCATCCTACCATTGTCACGCATAATGAGCTACACCCTAGGGCATGAGTTGAACCTGGCCATATTGTATTAATACTCTCAATAACATGAACCTATCAATGAAAAAGTGAGTCTGACTAATAAGATACATTGAGTAAAAAAAATGGCATCTATGTGTCATCCTCACGCAACGACTCACAATCAACATAGTGTCTCCACCAAACAGCCTCTAGATTATCAAGATCCCTCCTCCAATACCCCAACTTTCCTAGCCTAACCTGAGCAAGTCAACCTACATAGATATGAACATAGGGCCTCAAGGCTGGCCTTTTTCTATCTCCTACTAGTCAATTTGTCACTATATGCTCCCAGGCCTAGACCTGGAGCAATGTGACTCCTTGTGATATACTATCCCCACTCAGATAGATCACCTAGTGTAAATCATGGTATAGATGGGCTAGCAAACAACAACCCCATGTGTATCTAGTCTAGTAAATGATCATACTCTCTAAAATCCTACCCCATCCAACTAAGATTCCCTTTGACCTATGATCAGGACAAAGAAACCCTCCAATAAAACTAGCTAGTACAAAGGGAAATATTGCATACACATCAACCATGTCCCTCCAGGGAATCTCATATTTGCATATGTGATCATCCTAGAACACTCACCACAGTGCATTGTTCCCACCCAGATCCTATACATCATATATAACCATCTCTCACACCACCAAAATCCATAGAATCTAATATACATCATCTGGTGCAACAATGATCTCACCAATGGGAAAATGAAAAGTGTTATGTTCACTATGCCACCACTCAGCCAAGGTTGTCAATAAACCCCTGTTGATCTTGATCTGGGGCATATCGATGAGAGATGACAACCCACATCATGTAATAACACCTATCTCAGGCTATGTCAAATGGTGAATTAGATCCCAAGTCCTCAGGAACCACTCTCTGATATGTAAACTAGTGATAGGCTCCTATTATCACAAAATCATAAATCAATCAATCAAGCAATCAATATCAATCAAAATCAATCAACCTATCAATCTAATTATCTCTTGTGAGCATCAAAATCAATCAAATCAATTAATGAACCTTGCCTATCATGAGGTTTATCAAATCAATCAATGCATGTTACCTATCATGAGGTTTATCAAATCAATCAAATCAACCTCACCTATCATGAGGTAAATTATCATCATCCTATAATGGAATCTCACCTATCATGAGATCAATGGACATCTAACCTATCAAAATTATTGATCATCATCAAATCACAGACTAACATGAAAAAACATCATAAAAAATAAGGATTCTAAACAAAAAAATCATCAATTTTACCCAATGCACCAAAATAGTGCTCCAATCCGCTAAAACCCTCTATGTGCTAAAGAAATGCATCAATGTACTATAGTAGACCTTCAATGCACCAATTTACTCTATGCACTAGAAAATTTAATTGATGTTCCAGAATAGAGTCCTGATAGGCCAAAATACCCAATGCACTATTACATTTCATCTATGCACTAAATCAGTTGACCTATGTGCCAATTCACTCTATCCGTTAAAACAGTTGATCTATGTTCCTATTCGGGTCATCTATGTGCTACTTTGTCCTATGTGCCAATTCACTCTATCCACTAAAACAGTTGATCTATGTGCCAATTTGGGTCATCTGTGTGCTACTTTGGACACCCTAAGTGCTAATCCAACCTATGCACTAAAACATTTGAAAATATGATTTAAAAGAAAAAGAAGTAGGAAATTCAATGCACAAAATACGAGGTGCTTTTCGGGGTACTCACCAGAGCTTTGTATGCTGCTAGGAAATTGTGCCACCTGACTCACTCGAACTAGTGCATTTGGTACGGGATCACCATTCTACTCCAAAATGCTCAATCACTCTAACTCACAAATATTTCAAATCAAAAAATACACAAATGTATTTTCTAATAAACTTTTTAACCTTTTAGAGGTTAATTAAGTGGCATTTCATAGGGTTGTTTTATTTTTATTTTTCAAAGGGGATTTAATTAATCAAATTCTCACCTAGTGGCTTTAATCTCATTTTTGTGAGATAAATCATTTTTGACATATAAAATTTTGAGATCATCATCAAATCATCAAAAAATCATCAAAATTTTTAAAAATTCTGAAAAATCCTAAAAATTCAAAAATTCGCCAATTTATCTCCCAAGGGGGCATATATTCATCATCATCTGAAAATCAACATCTGGGACATCGATTTTTTTTTCTTGACATAGGTATCAAATTTTATTTGAAGCAATGTGTAAACACATTAATTCAAAGAGGGGAAAAATTATACACCTAAAATCGGTCATGATATTTAATTAATTAAATACTCTGAGTTATTTAATTAATATTCGACTAGGTATAAATAAACTCTCAATTTATTTATATTCTTCATATTCTTTATTTCTCCAAATCTGAAATCATATTCTTCTAAGTTAATTAAATAAACAAATTTCATAAGTGTAGCCTATTTGACTTAGAAGGGTTTGAGGTTTTATTAATTGATTGGTTGATTATGTTTGAGTAAAATCCAATTGTAGGTCATGTGATGAGAGTTTGGTTGGGGTTGGAACCCTTGGTAAAGATCAAAACTCGTATGGATTCTTTTGTGGGTTTTAAAAAGGGATTATTGAGTCAATTTCCTTGGTTTTTGAACAAGAATAGACCCCTAGGACCTATACCTATGGGTTTGGAACCTTTTTGACATGTGAACTTGTCCTTGGAGTGTGAAAAGACCCCTCAAAAGTCCACATTCATGAATGTGACGAATTCAAAAAGTGTTGGGGCTTGGGAAAAGTGACTTGTCACTCTCAACTTCCCACTCCCCAAAAGTTCTTGGAATTGGCACAAGACTCACACATGTGTGAGCACTTGTGGAAAAGAGTGTAGGTTTGGAGGATTCCTATATATCTCAAGAAGACGGAAGATTTGGGCATTGCCCACTTCTCCTTTTGGAGAACTTGTGAAGTGAAGAAAAGAAGGAGAGAGTCAAGGATGGAAGAATAGGAGTTCAAAGGAAAGCAGCTTGTAGAGAGATAAGTCTTTTTCCATTTCTTATTCTTAGCATTGGTAGAGATAGCTTGATCTATGCATTGAATCATAAGTAAGATTGTTTAAGGGATATATTAGAGTAATGTGTTGTATAAGGAGCAAGCTTGTTATAGCACTAAGCTCTCACCATTGAATTACAATGGTGTAAAATGTATTTCTTGCTCGGGGGTATGGCTAGAGCCCATGAGGCTCCATGATGCCATTACGGTAGGGTGGAGAGCAAGACCTTGTTCAAGAGTTTGTAATTCATTTATTTCCTCAAATATTGCGGTAATATTTTAAGTCAAAAAAGAAGAAGATGGGTTTCATATTATCTTTTTGAAGAAATGATAGGAGCAAGTCTTTGATATTTTGCATGAAAATCATATTTTTCTCCATCTTATTATAATATTGAAACTTAAAAGATGAGTTTCATACTTGTGTAATTAAGTGGGAAGAGCAAGCCTTACTCAGTTGTATGTCATACATTATATATATTTTTTTAAAAAAATAGTTGTGATGTGGAAAGCTAATAATGGTTGTAATTAGAAAGAAAATGGAGAAAGAGCAAGCCCTTATGAACTAGTTTGTCATTTATTTAATTTTCATGAATTTCCCAAAAAAACAAAAGGGGGGGGGGGGTTTCTTCCTGGTATAGTAAGAAATATTGTGCATATCAAATTGTGTTTCTTTTAGTTGATCAATCAAGTTCTTATCGTAAAATTAATTCTTGGGAGCCTTATTAGTCAAACAAAGGCACGGTTATTTTCTTACTTAAGCATAAAATATGTTGTTGAAGAGTTATATGCTAAGTAAAGAAAGTGGTTATTCTGTGTGTAAACCAGATAATGATTCTAATCTATAACTATTTATTTTTGATGCTTGAAGAGATAATAGTTTGCTCAAATAATAAATAACCATGTTATGCTCTTTTCAAGATAATGTATGAACTTTAAACTTATGCTACACTAATAGCCTTCCTCTGCCAAAATGTAAAATGAGTCATTTCCTAAATTTATTTGATGTGAGTGATAATTATTTCTTTCCAAAAACTGACACCATAGTTGAAACAAAATCAGTTAAAGTCATTTACTAATGCTTATATAAATATACGATAAGCTTAATGATCTCTCAGAATCATAGGAAAGTCATGATAGCTTTAAGCCTCGAATCTTTTAAAATAAAAAATTTACTCCCCATCATCTCATTTTCTTGTTCTACCTAGGTACAGACAAGCAACGATAAAATATGAGTATTTGTATAAATATATGTGAACTCAGGATAGCCTATCAATCCAATAGGAAATTAAATTAATATTGATAGCAATGAAACACAAAAGAAAAGAGTAAGATAGAATAGCGCTCCTCTGAAATACTAGCTCTAACAGGTGAAACCGAAAATAAGAGGATAAATAAATATATATATAGATACATGTTGCCTAAAACGGAAAGGGATTTATCTCGGCTCTCTGCACCAACCCATCTGAGGAGGGTTCATTTTCTACCATAACTGTAGGGTAGTAGAGTCTCCAGGATTAAAAAAAAACGTGGCCACTTCTAGCACTCACAAACCCTCATAGCTGCCAGCCTCATCAAAGTGAACAAAAGTGAAAGGGTTAGGATGTAGGCTGTAATAGGATAGTATGTTGGAGATTTCTTCCCATCTATCACATGATTCAAACAAAGAGAGAGAAGAAGGCTAAACAGTCAAAAATAACGAATAACTTAAAAATAGTGAAGTTTATGAGGGTAGGGCTCCTGAGAATTCCTTCCTTGTTATCCTGGTAGAAACCACCTGGAATAGTGGAGACAACTGTAAATGTCATGGTGTCCAACTATGCTGCCACCACGAGCTCTGTATTGCATTGCCATCAAAGACTTGTTAACCATATCCCTATCTATCTTGCTTTTTTTTAATTCCGGGCTCACCTCTAGTGCACATAACATGAATGGTGTGGGATTGCCAAAATCATATGTGTGTTTTTTTATAATCCCAGCATGTGTCAGAGTTGCATTCTGAGATGTGGTATCTGTAGCCTATATGAGTATATTGGCCAGTATTAGCATTAGCTGCATTAAATATTTCTCCATCTCCAGCTACTTGATCTTTAATTGATGTAGCTTCACGTGACCGCAAAAGTCATTAATAAACCACCAATCTTCAATACTCTAAAACGTTATGCACAGTCTTCAGTGCAAAGTGGTGAGAAATTTCTAAAACATCAATCCAATTTATTGCTTCACTGTCGAGTTTTGCAAGTAGCAAGTTGGGCGATTAGCATTGAATAGCAACCTAACTGCAGAGACTCCTGATGAAACGATTGCTTCTGCAGAGACGGCTTCACTTTTGAATTCGCCTTGGGATTGTGAGGTTGACATGATGTTTCTTTTCTGACAGTAACGGCTTCACTTTGAATTTACCTTGGGA
>VDFB02117214.1:0-18262 GCA_007258455.2 Sequoia sempervirens | reverse complement strand
GTGTAGTTTTCTCCTCTGCAACACTGAATAGTACTGAATGTGTTGGATTTTATTTTTTCTTAATTTTTAACTTGCTTTTATTCAAATTATACTAGATTCAAAACTATATAATTTATTTATAAGTCAATATATATGAAAGAAACCCATGATTGTGATTTATAGATTAAAAACATTATTATATAAAAAATTCAAAATTTTAAAATTTATTATCTATTTTAATTGTAAGAATTATTTACAATGATATAATATAGATTAATAAATCATTTTATGAAAATTAAATTTAATTAAATAATTATTATTTATTGTAATATAATATTATTAAATTCAATTTATATTTTTTAAATTATTATTAACTATCATTTATTATTTTTAATGGTAAAAATAATTTTAATGTAAGAATTTTTATAAACAAAATCTATCTTATTAATATTTTCATCTTAATATATTTCTTTAAAATTATAAGGAAAAGGGTAAAAAAAATAAAGCATTATGAATTATACTCATTATTCTTCTCCTTCATTAAGAAGTGTTTGTATGTGAAAAAAATATTATTATTTTATTAAAAAAAGTCTAATTTTGATTAAATCAATTTTAGATCTTTATATGTGAATAAAATATTGTTGTATTATAATCATTACCAATACATGCAAAGAATTATATAATCATCTTATTAAGATCAAATTCCATAAAAGAAATTTTTTAAAAAAAAGAGAAATACTACAAGAAATTATAAAAATATAGATTGAATTTCTAATCTATTTAAATTTTATATAAGTGAAATTGGTGATTTTGGAAAAAAAGGTAAACAATTTAAACAAATTTAGTCTATAACACATAAAATATTTATTATCACCATAAATTATTTTTATAAATATTTTTAAGAGTTAATTTAAGTATTGATAAAATACTTTCAATATGAAATTCAATGAAAATAGATACACTTATTATAATTGTAATTATAATTTTATTTTTTTTAGATTTAATCTATAAATTAATTTATAAGTAATAAGAAAAATTGACTAACAAAACAAACATTTTAAAACATATTTTTCAGAGGATATGCACATAAATATAATCCAATTGATTAAAACATATTTTTCATCCCATATGTACATAAATATAATCCAATTTATTAAATTTTCTATCTTGTAGTCTATTTTTTAATTATAGAGTAAAAAGTAAAAAATAAAAGCATGGGGAGTTATATTAATAGTTTCTTTCCCCTCCCAACAAGTGTTTAGAAGTATTTGTATTTGTTATCTTATAATCAGTATCAATATATGTGAAAAGGTATAGTCATTTTATCATAACTTCAAATGCATGAACCAATTTTAGATGTTTGCATTTGAGTAGATTATCGAACTATCTTATAATCATTCCCAATATATGTGAAGAAAAATTTAGCATCTTGTCATGCCTAAAACCATTTGGATTGAAATCTATAAATTTAAATTGTTGATGAAAGACTACAAGAAACTATTTATGGTATTCTTGACAGATCATCTATTGTTATTTGTGAATGCTTTGTTGTACCAAAATGAATCATGAGTGACAAACATAACTAACCATATTCTATAAAGAGAAAAATAAGTATAAAAACCATTCTCCAGGACTCTAAAAAAAAGATCATTTTGTGTCATTTTGTTTTTATGAAAAAATATTTATTGTAATTTGTAATATTATATTGTAACAACCTAGTTACCCACTATAAGGCCAAAAAACCCTCTTGTTTCAAAAATTAAAAACAAAAACAACCAATTTAGAGGACTAGAATATATATGCATTTTGTGCCACATTGTTTTTATGAAAAATCAATATGGTTATTTGTAAAAGATATATTGCAAAAAAGTAAGTATGAGGGATAAGACCAACAAACCCCGTTGTCTCAAAAGAAAAAACAAAAAAAAACCCATTCAAAGGACTCTAGAAAAAAATTGTTAAGGCAAATAAAACTTGTTGTCCAAAAAAGACAAAAACAACCAATTTAGAGGACTCTAAGAAAATTTCATTTTGTTTCACATTGTTTTCATGAAAAATATTTTATATTAATTGTAAATAATATAGTGTAAAAAAATAGTTGGGAACAACAAGGCCAAAAATGCTACAAATACTTATTTTATTTAACCAAATACAATGGGCGGGACTGTGGAGCACGGGCGGGAAAAGCAGGATTTTGAATTTCTAAACAATGGAGCAGGCTGTGGAGCAGGATCTGAGGAATCCCAAGAAAAATCAGCACATGTTTCGAGTGCGAAGAAAGGTAAGGATGAATCTAATGAGAAGGACACCAGAAACAAAATCCAGGTGGACCCAGGAGGAAGGACAAATCTAGGGGTCCCCTGAAGGACAAAAAGGAGAAAAAGGCAAATTTTCCAATGAAGTGGTAGGGACCGTTGATAGGGAAGGAGCAAAGTGCAAACCTTGGTATTTGTTGTTTGGTGTTAAGCCAAATGGTAAATCAATTTTCCCTCTCGTGAGTAATCTTTCTGACCCAGTGAAAGGTAAGTTTTCCATCTATGTGCTTGATCCTATTATTGATCATAATATTGCTTTGATTGAAAAAGTCTTGGTTGGAAATTTAATGGGCCCTAGACCAAATGTTGAGGTGGTTAGGGAGTTTGTCAAAAATAAATGGAGAACCAACAAGAAGGTCATGGTGGCTGCTCTTCCTAGAGGTTTCTTTTCCTTTGAGTTCACCTGCAAGGAGGATATTTTGGTTGTGAGGAGTGGTGGACCTTGGGTCATTAGAAAATATTCCCTGACCCTCAAGAAGTGGACCTCTCATCTGGATCTCTATGAGTCTATTTTTGAGACTGTTCCAATTTGGGCTAGACTCCCGGGTCTCCCTCTGGAATACTGGAATGAGGAAATTTTCAACGACATTGCTAGTTCTTTTGGAGAGCTCATGTCTATTGACCTTATGACAACAACTACAAAGCGGTTGGTGTTTACTCAAATCTATGTGGGAGTTTTACAGAATGTTGACCTTCCTTCTTCAATAGATATTCAATCTAAGTTGGGAACCTGGACGCAAACTATAGAGTTTGAGTCCATTCCCTTTGCCTACTTTAAATGTAGAAAAATGGGCATTGGGCTAAGAAATGTCCATTAAATGGTAGTAAAGGAAAAGAAAACCACCAGTCGAACCCTAAGACTATCTAGACAAACAAATCTAATGGGGAAGGACAAGAAAGCAATGCCAATACCCTTAATGAGAAGGGGTATGTGCAGGATCATGGTGGGCCAAAAAGTGGCAATATGATGGGTATGTGGCTGATGACTTTATTTTTACCCAAAATTGATGAAATGAAAAGGGTTTTTAAAGGATATTCTCAATTTTCCACCTATATAAATTATGCTTTACTTTGAATTTAATAAGTAATTATTATTCATTTTCTATTCAAATTATGACTAAAGTCCTAATTGATAGACTGATTGAAAAGCATCTATAGCTTTCAAATGGTGTCATATTTTTTGAATTCAAAACATGCGTCACATACTATGATTCATATACTATAGGATTAAAAAATAAAATTTGAATTTCATGAAGTTTTGACAAAGTTAAGGTGGTTAGACATACGAGTTTTCTATATTTTTTAAAAGTTGTAATAAAAAATTCATAATTAATTATTTACTTGAAAAAAAATTATAAAAAAATATGCATCACATTAGGACATGAGTCCTCTACTTATATCTAAAATCTTATAAAAACATATTATCATTTTATTATGGTTAGGGTGGTCAGACAGACACCTACTTCTTATTTTTTCCTTAAAATTTAAGTACTACTACATTGAAATTTCAAATTTTCACCAAATAGATTTCTTTTTTTTTAAACAAACCTAGTAGTTTAGAAACTACATTCAATTTTCTATCTAGATTCTATTCTTACATATTTTTGAAATAATATAGATAACTTATTCCAATTTTTATGTCAAGTTGTCTAACTCTGACTTTTCTAATTTTTTTGCCACTTAAGGGCCTTTTTTTTTCCATGATGATCTTGCACATACCCGGAGGCTGGAAGGAAACATGAAGCTCAGAGGAATACCTCTGACCGTAATGATTAAATAGAACCTAAGGATCCTAATGCACAGAAGAATCACAAAACAAGGGCAAAAGATAATGTTGATCCTAAGGAAGATGATGAAAAAACATTGGAGAGTGCAGAGGAAGGTAAAAGGGATGAGGACTTTGTTTCCTCTACTCTTAATATCTTATCAGAAGGTAAAGAAAATGGGTATCCTAGATTGGAGGACATTCCTATCCAGGGTTTGTCTTTGGATATTGGCATTCCTATCCTGAATAATACCTCTGTTGAATGCTCCCCTTCGAGTGACCCTCTTAAACTCAAGGAAAATACAACCCCGAATTTTTTCAAGGACACCTTTGAGGATCTAAGCCAGAATACCGAAATTTTGAGTGATAATCTGAGTCAACTTAGGAATGGCCAGATGGATACCCTCCCTTGGGAGCAAAGAAGAATGTATGATAAGGAATGGGAACATGGCAGAGAGATGGAGAGCCAAGAAGATACTGATTGGGAAGAAGTCCTCTCTCATTCTAAGAAAAAGAAGGAGAAAATAAAACATCAGAATACTCTGAGTGGAGTTGTTACCAGAACAAGAGAAAAGGCGAATTGTGGAGCTACTAAGCTTAGCCAAGGAAGAAGATTGGAAAAATGACAAAGAGAGCATGAAAGCTTTCAAGACATAGTAGATGGTGTTCAAAAGACCATTCCAGAGATTCTCCAATCCCCTGGTAAGATATGAAGATTATGTCTTGGAATATAAGAGGGCTTAATAGCCTTCACAAGAGGGATGTTTTGCACAATTTTATTAGGGATCATAAGCCTGATATTCTCCTCATCCAAGAAACTAAAATGTCCAAAGAAAAGGTGGAGAAGATCAAAATGTTTCAGAACTGTGCAATTCAAGGAAATAGTTCAGATGGTGCATCAAGAGGTATTACTACCTTTTGGAACCAGAACCTCATTAAAGGGGAACCTTTGCTAGAAAGCAACAATCATGTGGCTACTAAATTCACACATATCAAAGATAACTTTAGCTGGATTCAGTCGAATATCTATGCTCCCAATGAGAAAGGAGCTAGAAAATCTTTGTGGAATGAGCTCTCTGCTTTCTGCGAGATTTTTGATAATGACCACTGGGTAGTAATGGGTGATTTTAATACTCCCCTTTTGAATGAGGAGAAATTTGGAGGCTCTCAGGTGAATCAGGAGAGTAAATATGATCTTTTTGACTTCATCAACAATAAGGAGCTGATTGGCATGGACTTGCAAGGGGCTCAGTATACTTGGTCAAATAGAAGAATTGGTAAGGAACTTATTCAAGGTTAGATAGAAGTCTAATTTCTCATCAGTGACTTTTAAGCTATTTTTTCTCTCTTAAAGCTCTCTCTAGAGTTGGGTTGGATCACTTTCCGATAAGTTTTATGGAAGATCCTGTAAAAGTGAAGAAAAACTCTCCCTTTAGATTTTAGAGAATGTCGCTGTCCCACCCCCTTATTTTTGATGAAATTAGGAAATGGTGGAATATTGATGTTCCCAGTACTGCTATGTTCAGAATTGCTAAAAAACTAAGAGAAGTCAAACATAATTTAAGAAGATGGAAAAAAGAATCCATTGGAAACATTTTTGGTATCAAATCTGAACTTCAAATGGAGCTTGCGGAGATCCAGACAAAATCCAGAAGGAAGGATACATTGAAAATAATAAGGAGAAAGACAATGAGTTGTTGGTGAAATTGCATGACATAATAGCTAAAGAGGAGGAGTTCTGGAGGTAGAGATCGAGGGTGCTATGGCTTTCAGTTGGAGATAGAAATACAAGGTACTTCCATTTATCTGCTTCTAAACACTGGGCTGCCAATAGAATCTCTTTTATAGAAGTTAATGGTACGAGATTTGAGGAAGAGGAAGACATCAAAAAGTAAGTTGTCCTCTTCTATAACAACCTTCTTTCGGTGATTGGGGAAATCAATTAAGATGACCAAGACTTTTTATTAGAGGCTATCCCTAAGGTTGTTGATAGGGATGATAATGAAAAGCTTGCAGCCATCCCCTCTAAGGAGGAAATCATGAAAGCTGTCTTTTCTTTTGAAGGAAATAAGGCCCCTGGGCCTGACGGATTTCCTATGTTCTTTTTTCAATGGTTTTGGGATATTATTGAAAATGATATTGTGAATGTTGTTAAGACATTCTTTGGATCCAAAAGGCTCCTTAAGGAACTAAATGCTAATTTTGTGGTCCTTATTCCTAAGAAACCAAGGGAAATGGAGTTTGAGGCTTTTAGGCCCATTAGTCTTTGCAACTCTCTCTATAAAATCATATCAAAGGTTTTGACTTCAAGGATCCTTTCTATCCTTCCTTCGTTGATTTCCCCTCAGCAGAATGGTTTTGTTCCTGGAAGGAAAATCTTAGATACTATAGTCATAGTCCATGAGAATATTCACTCACTTGTGGAATCTAAAACTGAAGGGTTTCTTCTTAAGTTGGATATATCCAAAGCTTATGACCATGTTGATTGAGAGTTTTTATTCAAAGTTATAAGGGGGCTTGGTTTTAGTAGCAGATTCATTCAGTTGGTGAATTAGTTGGTTACTATGCTTTCCACATCTATCATTGTGAATGGATCTCCTTCTAGATTCTTTCAAAATTCAAGAGGTTTAAGACATGGTAACCCTATCTCACCTATTCTTTTTACTATAATGGCTAAAATCCTGGGAAGGAATCTTAAGAGATTGATTGAACAAAGATCTCTTGCAGGTCTTAATCCTTATTCCACTAATCTGATTTGTTCTCACCAACAATTTGTTAATGACATTATGTTGATGGGAAGATCTATAGTGAATGAGGCTAAGACATTGAAAAAAACTTTGGACGTGTATGAGAAGGTGATTGGGAAAATGATCAATAGATAGAAGAGTTCCCTTTTTTTCTTCAATACCCCTAAGCATAGACATGTTAAGATTGCAAGAATCCTTGTTGCAGAGTGGAATCCTTACCTTCTTCTTATCTTGGACTTCCATTATCCCTTAAACCTCTAGATTCCTTTTGGTGTTTGTTGGTTGATAGGTTCAAAAAGAAGTTGGCAGGTTGTAAAGGAGCTCTTTTGAGCCAAGCTAGAAAAATTCAACTTCTTAAAGCTTCTCTTCAGAACCTCCCAGTTTATGCTTTAAGCCTTTTCAAAATTCCTGCTAAATATGTTGAGGCCATTGAAAAGATCCAAAAAAGATTCCTTTGGTCTAGAGTGGAGGAAAGAAAGAGAATTCCTCTTATAGATTGGGATTTGGTTGTAGACTGAAAAGCTTAGGGGGTTTAGGTCTTAGAAAAATTAGAATTATGAATAATACTCTTCTAGCCAAACAAATATGGAGATCTTTCTCGTCTAATGGAGAATGGAAAGGCATTTTAAGAAGTAAATATATGGCCAACCACATGTCCCTCAAAGCTTTGTTGGACTCTCCTATCCTCCCTCGTGGCTCAGTTTGCTGGAATGATATGATTGTTGGCAGAAAAATTATGGAATTAGGGATAGGATGGCATGTTAGAAGTGGAAATCAAGCCATATTTTGGGAGGATAAATGGCTTTTTAAGGAACCCCTTATCAAAATTGAAAGATTCAATAGATGGACAGAGCTTTGTAAAGCTACTTTCGGGGAGCTTGTCAAAGATTGTTGGTATGAAGGAGACTGGGTGAACTTATGCGTGATTAGTCAGGAGTTGGCTCAACTTCAATTCTCCTTAAAGGCTGTTAGATTGGGACAGACTTAGCAGGATGATATTCTTGTTTTGATGGACAACCCTTCGGGTAACTACTCTGTCTCTTCGATTGTCTCTTTCTTGTGCCTTTATCAAGCTCCCCCTCCCTTCTAGTCAAAAGCATGGATTAAACACTTGACTCCTAAAGTCAATATCTTCTTCTGGATTATGCTTCAGAATAAGGTGCTCATGGTGGAAAATCTTTGTAAACGGGGATTTCAAATCCCCAATAGATGTTATTTCTAGAAGAGTGAGGTAGAGTCAGCTAACCACCTATTTCTCTACTATCTGTTTGTTTCCTTAATCTGTGGAAAATTATTAGCCCTCTGGAATATCTCTTGGGTGTTTCCGCAGACCATTGAAGATTTCTTTTTACAATAGAAAGCCCCTACTCAAAATCCCTTCATTCGAAGGTTATGGGCCTTCATATTCCCTTTTGTTGCTTGGGGAGTGTGGAAAGAATATAATAATAGACTTTTCAGGGACAAGGAGGTGTTAGAGAATAATATCTTTGAGAAACATTTTAGGCTTAGAAAGGAAAACTTCAATGTGATTCCTCAAAAAACTCTTAACCTTGAAGCAATGGTGTGGACTCCCTATGATTTAATGATAGCAAAGGATTGAAATATTAAAGTGGAAATTTCCTTAGCTTCCAAGCCAACCAAGAAAAGTAAGGAGGGTGTGTGTTGGACCTTTCCTCCAAACAGTTGGTATAAGGCCAACTTTGATGGCGCTATGAAAGGTAATCCGAGCATGGTCAGAAATGGAGGTTTGTTAAGGGATTCAAATGGTAATTTTATGGCAGTTGTGGCCATATCACTAGGTCATCAAACCAACCATGTGGCAGAGGCTATAGGAGCTTTTCAAGTTTTAAAGTTAGCTCATAATTTGAATATAAGAAATTTATGGCTAGAAGGGGATTCTAAAAATATCATTGATTGTCTCTTAGAAATGACCCCACCCTCTTGGTCGATAAAGAATTGGATTGATGAAGCAAAGTCTATTCTAAAAAAATTTGAAAAAGTAAAAGTATCACATGTCTATAGGGAAGCTAATAGCGTGGCGGATTACTTTGTGAATAAAGGGGTTAGGAAGCAAAGATTGAACATGTGGTAGAATTGTAGGGACTTGAGAACTGAAGTCAAAGCCTTACTAGATTATGATGTTATGCATGGGAAAGAGGCAAATACATTTAATGATTAAAGGGAAAGGGGCCAAGTACATCAAAATCAAGATATTTTATGGGGCCGCATCATATTACTTAGATGGGAAGAAAAAGCAGCACGCTTTGTGGGTGCATTGGAATAGCTACGTAATTCTACAACAGGTGCTCGACATTAGTAGAGTCTACAAAAAGGTGCAAAAGAAAATGGGGGGGACAGGAAAAGAGTTGAGTCAAAAATCTATGAGGTGCACATGAGGAATGATAAAGTGTGGAAGCAGATTATAAGAGGTGGGATAGTTCCATTTCTGGAAAAACTTCATGGGCCTAATACTATGGCTACAGACTACATCGAGAAGAACTGAAACAATGGCGACATAATTATCTTTGGGAGAAAGGTGAAGCTGGATGAGAAAATTATAGGGGAGGTTACTGGAATGTCTACTGAGGGTGTGAAGTTTTATCGTGATAGAGGGTTTTCTGATGAGGCGGTCATTAGATTTCCTAAGAAGGATAAGGAGAAATTGAAAATAGTTAAAATTTCCAACAACTGTTTCAAAATTGACACCATCAAGGCACTGTAGAGAAAGGTGCTTCATGTTATAATGAAGTATTTCTCCCTGGATGAGAGATTTACCAAAGTGTATGGTCATCATTTTTCCATTCTTAACCACTTCCGCCATAAGGTATGGATTTCTCTACCTCACTACATGTTATGTTCATTGAGTAATAGCCTTGAGGACCATATGAAAAATCCCAGGAGATACCCTATTCTTCATCCTAATCTTATTAAGTTAATATATGAACACTATCAAAGTATGATGGCTTTATCCAAACCTATTGCCTCCACGATGTCTGAGGACTATGATACGCATAGTGGGGGTTAGGAGAATCAACCTTACCAGGAGAGAATTGTTGAATCCCACCCATCCTCTGAGATGTCTGGTAAGAAAGCTCAGCCGAAAAAATCCCAGCTTGCTAAAGCTAACCCTAAGACCTACTCCAACTGTCTTGTCCCCTTAAAGAATCATGTTCTCAAGGGCTCCCTTGCCAATAAGCTAGTTTCCTACTCTGCAAACTCCTTGGAAGACAAAGATGAGAACCACTAAAGCTAGCAGAAATTTTGTGCCCTCCCCTCCTGCCTCTTTCAGTGCTAATGGTACCAGATTTCCTAGCTCCCCCAACCCAGATGATGTTAACCTCATATTAGACTGGGTTCAGTCTAGTGATATTCTTGCCTCTGCAAGAAATGGCATTAGTGACATTTTTAAGATTTTGAAATGGGCCTATCAAGAAATTAATGATTTTAATCAAAGAAATAGGGCTCTGTATAGTAAGTCAAAGGAGCTGGAATTGAATTTGGCGGCTCTCAACAATGAAGATAGAAAACAAAAAAAGAACAGTATTGGAATTAGAGAAGGTGACATTGAGGAAAAGTACAAATCTCTAGAAGCTAAAATGGTCAAAATTAAAAACAATATGAAAACCGTTGTAGAACAAAACCATAAAATGGCTAGCCACAATGCCATCATCATCAATGCTATGTCTGAAAAGCTAGAAAAAACACAACAGGGTTCGCTAGTTGTTGATCTGGAAGATAACAAGGAAAACAAGAATGAGTACCAAGGTATTTCGAAAAGGACTTGTGCCAACGTTAAAAGGAAAGCGCCCCCTATTACCCAAATGGTTCAAATCTTAAAGAGGGGGGTTCGGAATATGAACGAGCTAGAAGCTAAGACTGTGGATTTATTAAAGACCCAAATTTAATTGTTGTTGGTGTTTTGTTTGGCTTTTTGGTTATGTGGCCTTTGTTGGCCTTTTTGGTGGCTGTGGACTTTTCTTGTTGTTGTTTTTACAGTCTTTCTGCTTTTGGTATCTTTAACGATCTTATTTTTAGTTTGTAAACTTTGTGGTTTCGGGTCCCTATAAAACCCATTTTTTCTTCTTTCAAAAACAAGGCCAACAAAACTTGTTGTCAAAGAAAAAACAAAAACAACCAATTCAAAGGACTCTAGAGAATTTTTCCCTACGATAAGACCAACAAACCTTCTTGTCCCAAAAAATAAAGTAAAAATGAAAAACAACCAATTTACAAGCCTTAAAAAAAATCATTTAGAATCGATGAGTTAAAGTTTAGATAAACATAGATATTATAACGAAATTCAAAATTTTGATTAATTTTCAAACAAAAAAACCATTATTAAAATTATTTGTAAAATCTAATCAAACACAATTTATAAACCTCCAAAATTGCCTTTTTAAAATTAAATAAATAATAATCAATTTATATCTCATTTACACAAATTTCAACTAAAATAATTCTTTTTTTTTGGGTTAACGAGAGGGGTATCCATGCGACCCAATCCAGCATCCAAAAAGACTAGTTGAAGTGAGACTAGTCCCCTACCAAGGAACCCAACAGCCCTAAACCAGTTAAAAAAATTCAATTCCTACAATTTATTGAAAATTGACCCTACTTTAACTTTAAAACATTCTTGTGACAGATTATCATAAACAGCACTTAATTCCGAGGTCATTGGATGCCTTTACGAGGGGTATTGAATTCGAGGGGTCAAATTTGTTAAGCGGGTTGTAAAATTTTATCCGGTCAAACTTGTTGGAATTTTACACAACCACTAGTACGCCCATAGCTGCTCCTGCGCTCTCACTATAAATTTGGGCTTAGGCAGCGAGCAGTTCATAGCTTATGTTTACCAGTTCATTGTGGAAGGAATTGGGAGTTATTAGAATAAGCCTTAAGGAAGTTGGTATAACTGCTGGGTGAAAATGAGTTCTAAGAGACGTTGGACTGATCTGTTCAAAGTAAGTCCCTCAGCATCAAACACTCAGGAGAATGTCATGAGCCGAGGTTGGTCTTCCTTGCATCTACACTTTGTTTTCTTTTTCTTATTTTTACATGCAATATGGAATTAAGCTGAGATTACTTTATGCTGTATACGAAAGTTGAAACTATTGAGTTTTATTAAGTTATTTTGTTGTATACTTATTCGATTGTCAGATCTTTGGTTATTTGGTTATTGACATTATATTGTTAAGTTCTATTTCCAATAAAGAGAATAACTATTCTCTTCTTTTACTTGGTCATAGATCTCTAAGTATTGAGATTACATTTGGTTATTCTTAAATTGCACTTGATTCAATGGTCAAGGTAAATTTCAGTCATAAAAATAGGATAACTATTCTCTTTTTTTACTTGGTCGTAGATCTCTCATTATTGAGATTACATTTGGTTATTCTTAAATTGCACTTGATTCAATGGTCAAGGTAAATTTTGGTCAATAAAAATAGGATAACTATTCTCTTTTTTTACTTCATTGTAGATCTCTGGTTAGTGAGATTACATTTGGTTATTCTTAAATTGTACTCGATTCAATGGTCAAGGTAAATTTTGTCGACAAAAATAGGATAACTATTATGTTCTTTTACTTGATTGTAGATCTCTGGTTATTGAGATTACATTTGGTTATTCTTAAATTGCACTTGATTCAATGGTCAAGGTAATTTTTTGTCTATAAAAATAGGATAACTATTATGCAAATTACACTTGATTCAATGGTCAAGGATAAATTTCCGTCCATAAAAATAGGATAACTATTTTGTTATTTCCTTGGTTGTAGATCTATCGTTATTGAGATTACATTTGGTTATTCTTAAATTGCACTTGATTCAATGGTCAAGGTAAATTTCAGTCGATAAAAATAGGATAACTATTCTCTTCTTTTACTTGGTCGTAGATCTCTGGGTATTGAGATTACATTTGGTTATTCTTAAATTGCACTTGATTCAATGGTCAAGGTAAATTTCAGTCATAAAAATAGGATAACTATTCTCTTCTTTTACTTGGTTGTAGATCTTTGGTTATTCTTAAATTGCATTTGATTCAATGGTCAAGGTAAATTTTAGTCATAAAAAAGGATAACTATTCTCTTTTTTTACTTGGTTGTAGATCTTTGGTTATTGAGATTACATTTGGTTGTTCCTAAATTGCACTTGATTCAATGGTCAAGGTAAATTTTGATCCATAGAAATGGGATAACTATTCTCGTAGATTACATTTGGTTATTCTTAAATTGCACTTGATTCAATGGTCAAAGTAGATTTCCATTGATAAAAATAGGATAACTATTCTCTTCTTTTACTTGGCCGTAGATCACCGTTATCAAGATTACATTTGATTATTCTTAAATTGCACTTGATTTAATGGTCAAAGTAAATTTCCCTCAATAAAAATAGGATAACTATTCTCTTCTTTTACTTGGTCATAGATTTTTTGTTATTGAGATTACATTTGGTTATTCTTAAATTGCACTTGATTCAATGGTCAAGATAAATATTTGTGGATAAAAAATAGGATATTATTTTGTAGTATGATTTGAAACATCAATGATGAAAAATTGTTCACACATTCTTAACCAAGATATATTCAGCATTTTAATAAAAATGAGTTGTAAAATTACTTTTTTTATTTATAATGAAAGATTTATTTTTATATAATTATAGAAATAGTATTTACTTATATTCAGCACTTGCACCTTAAAGGGTGCAAGGGTTACTGATAGAAAAATATAATTTATGTGATGAATTTCATTTGTGGTGGAGAGAAAACAACAGATATTAGAAAAAGAAACAATTCTCTACAAAGAAACAGGGTTTCTCTCCCACAAATCCTCTTCACCCCTCTTATGGCCTCTATCTAACAACACTTGCACCAGAAAAGGTGCAAGGTTACGCGATAGAAAAATATAATTTATGTGATGAATTTTGATTTGTAGGAGAGAAAAACAACAGACATTAGAAACAATATTCAAAAGGGATAGTTGTCCTCATCCTTTTGCTCCTCTTTCCTACCCTTTTCCAATTTATATATCCATACCCACAATAACAGAAACAGGGCAATTGCACCACCAACAGTAGAAACAGTGATAATTATAACTGGGTAATTAACCATCTTGGTTCTTGACTGAACTTTAATATAAGCAGTTGAATTGTAAAAGAAATCGTTTACATTATTGTTCATTTGCAAGGAGAAGACTGAGGACTTGAGATAGCAATAGCCATGAGAAGAATTGGATGGGAAACCAAACCCGAAAAAGGTTACTTTGCAAGAGCAATTTGTGGAGCAAATATTTTTATAGTAATCTCCTGAGATCAACCCTCGAATAGAGGGATGTTCCCACTCATACTAAAATACGAAACATGCTCTAGCTCCAGAAAGAAATGACCTGGCGTCAATGAAAAATTTCATAGGCCGCACCGTATGTTGGAGAAATATGAATACAGACATTGTAAAAAAAGGAGCACATAAGTGAAGGGCCCGCGGGTACTTTGTATGGAGCAGCGCTTGAAGGGAGAAGAGTCACACCAGAAGAAGAAGAATCCAGCGTGAGAAGGCAACAAGATACCAAGCCAAGTGATCTGGAAATGTGCAGAATTTAAAGTTTGCACAGAACAAACGAATAAGGAGATGAGGGCGAGAAAGAGTGGGACGATTGGGCTGAGTGAAGGAAGTTTGAAATAGCAAGGTGGGTTGGTAAAATTAGAGCATAGAATGAGGCAATGGTAGATTGTGAATTGATTCAAATCGACACAAGTTGTTGTCGATTTGGGGTTAATCATTTTCTAAGTTTGTTGTATTCTGAAATTTGTGAATTGTGCTTAGTGGAGAGTTTCTTCTTCATCACTGTGGCTCTGATTGATCAATAGCTCCCCATCCTCAATTACTGCAATGAAGATATTGTAAATTTATATACATTTATTGCAAAAAGATATTGTAGATTTCATCATTTATGACAACAGAGATATTTATTAGATTATTACTTTTTTCTAACAAACAACCTGGTTTCCCTGCCAGATGAAAGAACCTTTTCCGTATAGAAAAATCTGATGTCAAATACTGATGAGTGTACAGTTCATAGTAAGCCAAAAATAGAAAAGTCGGTTCCAGATTTTAGCACAGCCTTTATTTGGGAATTTTATATTCTTTATTGTGGAGTGCCACATTCAGCAGTCCAAGATTATGTTTACAAGATTTTATTTAGAACAGTTTATTCTCAGATGCACCACTTCTTAGCTACGTTTAGGAGACTATTTTTAGCTTATTATTTACGAATTTGTTGTTGGTTTTTTAGAATGAGATATCCCCGATCCTCACTTCACACAGTAAACACAAATACTAATATATATAGCACAAAAAAACTCAGATTCCTGAAAGAAGCCTGGCACTCTCTTTTACACAGTAACACAATTATGAATGTAGAAAACATCAATACTCAGATTTGGGAAAATCAACACCATTCAGATGGTTGTGCAAGATATTTAGGTCAGAGTCGATTAATGCTCAATTTTCAACTAACTACATATGAATTTAGTGTTAGCAGGTAATAATTCCCATATTCAGTTCGCAATAGCTCAGAAAAGACAATCCAACATGTACACATATCTCAATAAGCCGATGCAGACTCCTTCATAAATGATATTACAGTTTTAATCATCAAATACATATAAGCATATATGAAACTGTAGAGTTTCACATCAATATGAAAAATACCCACGACTTACAAGTAGGAAGATATGATTCGTTGATGCTGAAACTCCGTAATGGATGATATGCTTTGTCAAACTGTTGTTGAGTCTGTCCTGTGAGTTCGATCAAGCGCTATAGGTGGCGCCTAAATTATGGCGCCTGCCTTCCTCTTATTCTCGTCGGTTGTCAAGTGGCAGTGATGATAGGACTTGCTTGGTGATTGTCGATGATAGCAGAGATATAGATTACCTTTTCTGACAAACAACCCGGTTTCCCTGTCAGATGAAAAAGGTAAAACAACCTGGTTTTGAGCGTGAGACAGGTTTAGGCACAAAGCTCATACAATATATAGCCTATCGGCTAATTAAAAGTTTGATCTTTGTAAAGATTTTTTCTTAATTATATACTTTATTACATAAAATATATTAAATTATATAAAGACTTAAAATAATATTAAATAGTTGTTATTAAATTATGTGTCTCTTGTTTTTGCTTTCTATTGTGTCATGGTACTCTTTTGGGTCTGCGCCCCTCCCTCGCTTATGTTAGTATATGCTCTGTTTTTTTGGTCTTTTGCTATATGATTGGCTTTTGGCTTCTCCTGTTTTGTTATGTTTAGGTTTGTTGCTTTGTTGCCGGGTGTTGGTCTACTGGCGAGTTGGCCTGTTCGGATTGAGGGGCCCCTTTCCTTGCTTTTGTTATCAAAAACATTATATTGTTAAATACAACTTAAAAATATAAGAAATATGATTGCTTTTAAATTTATTTCATTTTTTTATATAAAATATTTTTTTAAAAATCTTTATAAATTAATACTTCAAATTTTAGAGCTATAAAATTTTGTTCTTTGATTCTCTATTTACTTCCAACACAATCCTGATTGCACTACTAATACTATTTAAATTAGATTTCTTACATTTGAAGTTGGAAATAAATATATAGTATCTATTTTCCTGAAAACTATATTCAATGATTAAATTTCTAGTAGTAGTATTAAAATAAAAATTAGTTTTTCAATAAAATTTATGTTAATATTTTATAATTGATTTCAATCATAATACTAGAATGATGGGAGGTTAAATAGGGTTTGGTCCAATATTGTCAAGATTGGATCCTTAATATCTTTGTTGTTTTTACCTTTTGGTGGTTGTTGTGATTGACAGCTTAACTACATTGATATTCCTATTATTTGTCTCATATTCCATGGCTGTCTCAAGGCCATAAAAGAATCTAGACTCTTTCAAAAGCAGTTTTTTATCAATATAAAAAATAATATTATATATACCTATTAACAATTTTATTCAAGGTTAAAAGAAAACTTGATGCAATGATTGAAAGCCTCTTGGACAAGTTTACTCTCTCCAACAATTGAAGGAAATTACATTCCCATCCTGCCCCTCTTTTGAGGCCTTTGATAAAGTTTGGGTTCAAACCATCTTGACAGTTTGTGTTGTTGATTTTGGGATTGTCCAAAATCAGTTTCCCGTTCCATATTCTGGTCAAAAGCATTGCTGGTCTTGTTGCTTTTCTCTTTGTAGTTGGTTCTTGTCTCTCATCTTGGAAGACTTGCTTTGTTCCTTGTTTATTCTCTCTCACTGCTGGTGAGATTTGTCTTGCTTACCTCTATGACTGTTTTTTTAATCAGATCTGGATCCTTTTCCCATTTTTATCTTAATCAAAACAATATTATTCAACTTTATAATGTACTAACAGCAAACTTAATAAAATACAGGTTGACATTTAGGGTTTTTTAATTTGTTGCAGTTATACCGAGTTCTTGTCAAGTTGTTCACCGGATCCAGATCTAACTTTTTCTCTTCTTTCCTGTCCCAGGCGGTTCAGCACAGAATGAGAAGAGGAATCCAGAAAGCAAATCAAGATGGAATCCAAAAAAAGAACAGATCGATATATTGGAGTCCATTTTTAAGTCTGGGACGATTAGTCCGAGCATAGAAGAAATACCACTTATCAGAGGCCGCCTACAGGAATTCGGAGAGGTGGGAGACGCTAATGTATTTTATTGGTTCCAAAACAGAAAGACAAGAAACAGGAAAAAGCGACCTCAACAAGCTTCTGGTAATCCACACATAAACCTGCAACACCCATTACAAATAGCCAATCAAGGACTAATATTGGGTGAAGGTACAAATCCAAATGTGTATAATTCTGCAATGTCATCTCTTCCTCAAAATTATTCTCAATTTCCGCGGCCTGAAGAGAACACCTACCCATTCAATCCTTATCAGCGCCCTGAAGCGGTTATCTCCTCTGCCTTGACTAACACTACTGTCACTCGTCCAGGTCGGTATTAATGCATAGTAATGCTCTTTTGCTCCATTCTTTTACAAATGTATTACAAACCCAATATAAATTGGACCTTCTCTTCTGTGATAACAGTTACAGAATTTGCTCTATATTTGCATTTTGATATTTGCAGATACAAGAGTGCGTCATGGGAATGAAGATTCTAGAACTGTAACTCGATTGTCAGAAATATAATGCACCGAGGGGACCTATAAATTTGAGGGCTGCCACCCAATCCTGATGAATGAAAGTGGATTCACTGATTTCCTTGGAATCTGATGAGCAAATTTATTTGGATCTCATCAAACAATTTGATTGAAACATTCAAGTCAAGTTTCAATGTCAGTTATAAATTGTTAAAAAAATTGCATATCAGATATTATAAATTAGAACAAATATCACTTTTATCAGATGGATAGCTACAAATCATGATACAAATCATGATAGAATGACTTGATAATATGAGTTTC
>VDFB02117213.1:48901-90321 GCA_007258455.2 Sequoia sempervirens | reverse complement strand
GGATGACATTGATCCATATAGTGATTGGACCGTGCAGGATGATGAGGCCTCCTTGTTTACAGAGGATGAGATTGCTGATTTCGAGAGGCAAGCTATGGAGGATTTTCCTACAGCAGAAGCAGGGGAGATTGGATTGGATGACATTGATGTGGTGGAGGAGGAGCCACTGCCACCTACCAGCATGGTGGAGACACTTCCACAATCTTCTACGACAAGTAGGGAGCCAGAATTGAGTGCAAGGACCGTACCCTCTACCCCCCCAATTTTTCTCTAGGTTGGGGGAGAGGAAATTGTAATTGCCTAGATATGAAATTTATGATGATGATTTTCAAATACAATCATCATAAATTCATTATAGTTATTAGTAGTTTTACTGTGCGGCTTCGTATAATGATGCCATTTTGTAATCCATATGTATTGAACAATGAAATTTTATATAAAACACTCCCTCATGGTTTTTAGACTCATTTGATGCATTATGGAATTGAATTTTGCAAAAAAAATGTGTTTTTATAAGAAATTTTGCTACTTTTTAAGTTGCCGAGTATTTCCTGAGTCAAATTTTTTGGGCTTGCCGATTACTCTCCGATTCCGAGTATGTAAACTATGATAACAACAATACAAATGGTGGTATCAATGGGCAAGGAGACAATTTAGTCAACAATAACAGGACCTATCACCGTACTACTCCAAGTGGATCAAGACCTATGATGCCTATTTTTCTAGCTAGAAAAGAACAACTAGAAGTAGACAATGAACTCACAATACTTGAGCTTCAGGATCAATTTAGACAAGAATGGGTAGCTGCTGGTTTTCAACAGGATATGTCTCTCAAAGACTACATGGACCTAAGAATGAGACATAGACCAAACAGAGGTAACAAGGAGCAGCACAATGACCTCAGGAGAAAAGTGGGCAAATTGAGGTTGCCTTATTATGATGGTTTAAGGAAGACAACAACATGGGCTTGGGTGCAAAAAGTGGACACTTATTTTCAGCTTAATCCTATGCCTGAGGATGAAGCAATCAAATATGCTACAATACACTCGGATGAAGTTGCACATGAATGGTGGTACCATGGGTTAGTCACCGTGGGACATGATCAGATTACATCTTATGTAGAGTTCAACGAGTGCTTGATTGATAAATTCAATGTGAAGGATCCAAAACTCCATTTCAAGGAGTTAGGACAGCTCAAACAAATAGGATCATTGGATACATACATTGTTGATTTCCAGAGGTTAGCTGTTTTGGTAACAGACATTTCAGAGAGGAGGTTGCTAGTCCTATTCATGGATGGTTTGATGGATCCATTGAGAGGTTGGGTTAAGGCTCTCAAACCTACTTCACTACAGGAGGCAATCAAGAAGGCTAGGGACATGTAATCTAGCCAACAAAGAAATAAGTCCTCAAGCAATAATAGAAACAAATCCCCCTCACATAGTTCACCTCTTCTAGAAGATGTAGGGGAAAAGCCTTCTCATAAGAAAGACAAAAAGAAAAACAAGACAGATGAAGATTTCCGCAAGGAATGTAGGGAAAAAGGAATTTGTTATCATTGTAAGAGAAATGGGTAAATGGTCATCGCTGCTTGGGAAAGGGGAAGGCTCATCTCATAGAGGTAGTGTAAGATGATGAGGATGAGGAGGAGCGTGCACATGTGGACAGCAGTAGTTCAAATGAGGATCAACCTCAAGGGGAGAACATTGGTGGTGGTTTCATTGTTTCACTTTCAAGCTCTCCTAGATTCCACTCTTTTAGAGTTAAGGGGTCCTGTTGATGTGATTTTCGTGACTGCACCAACACAGAATAAAGTTTCCCAATGGATACTCTATCCTCTCTTGAACAAAGTTTCCTGCATGCTAAGATTGCGAGATAGATCATGCATTTAACTCCAAGGTTCCTTCATGCAATAGAATACCCTTAGTTGGCTCGATGTGTTCTGCTGGTATTTCAAGGGGACTTACACAATTGTTCGACAGTTGACAACAGACATCGGATTAAGGGCTTTCATGTAATTTGGATGATTTGGTAGGTAAGTGCAAATTTCCTAACGCTAACCAGAAATGAACTGAATTTAAAATGAGTGTAAGGCCTAAGAAGTTTATGTTCATCAATCTCGACAGGCTTCGACCAGACTCTGCTCCGCTTCATGTTGGACAACTTACACAAAGTCAGTGCAATCTTCAAGGGAGTGACAAGAGGTTTTCAAATTATAACTCAACATGTAAGTACCATCAGAACGACACATACAAACACCTAAATCACAATTGAAGTTAAGTTTGTAATGTTTTCCAGTTGACCACAAAAGGCAAACTTGCTGTCAGCCAGCCGCTTGTGGTATGGATAAAAATGAAGTTGTCTCGATTGACACCACAAATCCACAGCTAACATCTACTTGCATGAAAATGAAAACTACTCTACTTTACGCTACTTGAAGTCGAAGGGATGAAGAAATCTTGCTAGCTACTCATGACAAAGATGATTCACCATTCAATGAAAGATCTTTCATTACAATAGTTTTTTGCAACAATCTTTTACGAAGTTTTCAAAGGAAAACTTTCCTTCTCCTTCAAACTACGCTATGCTAAGATATTACAACTAAAGTGTCTCTGCTCTACTCTCTAGTCTGATCTCTAAGCTCTACTTCTACTAAGGTACAAATGAGGGGGGATGCCCCTTTATATAGCTGGCCAAGTTCAATGGACGGCTCAGATTACAATCGGCTAGATGGTCCAAATTGTGCCACCTCAGCCCTAAACAAGATTCACCCTAAAAACCGCCACAAACAAGAGTGGGGTAATAAATGAGCAATTAATGGCCACCATCTTCTAGAAGATTCCTATTTTGAAATGCATTCACACTGTTCTTTTTCTGATTGCAAACTGGATGAGTTTGGTCGACATTGCTTCAATTTCTTGGACTAGTATGGCAGGCACGTTCTCAATCTTGAAACTCCAAGGCTATAACCTTTTAAACTTGTTTGCATTTTGAGTTGTACGAAGCACGCTAGAGAACATCTTTTGGGTCATCGAAGGACCTCACACTTGAGAGTATTTCCTCTATTTCGTTCTTCAATCTGTCATGTTGTTGGTCTTCAACGCCTAGGACTTCATCTTTTCCTCTATCCTGGACTTGACAGATTTTCTTGTCTTGAACTTAAACATTTCTTCTCGCCCACTTGAGTTGGGCATATACTAGGTCTCAACACTTAGCCACTTTTTGCAACTTTTCTTCCTTCGAGGTTGAAATGTAGTCTTGGAGTACTTGCTTCATCGCTTCAAGTCCTTGTGCTCTGGCCTTGACGTTTATCCTGCAAAAACAAACAAAAAGAAGAGTATCAAGGCACTTCATCATATAAACTCACCCTACTTACCTGATTTTCATGCTTTAACTTCCAAGGGTTCATCGTTTTTCTCTAGCCAACTTTGCTTTCTTCATGATTTTTCAACATCTGTAGGCTGGGGCATATAACATCTGTAGGCTGGGGCATATAACACTTGTGCATCATATTTCAATGCCTTAGACAAATTTCATCTTCATCAAGGGAATATTTTTTCTAAAATCATCTTTTAAAAGTGTTAACTTCAACTGCATCCTCTTCACTTTTCCAGCTGAGGCGTTCACCCTGACATTTCATCCAACTCTGGCTTGAGCAAAATGTTTTCATTAGGAATTTGATCAAAAATTATCTAGGCACCCAACTTCAAATTCGTCTGCCAAGGCATTTTTATGTCAACAACACACTTTATTCCTTGCCTTAGAATTTTTTTCAAATTTTCCTTAGGAAATTCATCAATCCTGTGCCCATCTAAAATTTTCACCCTAGAATCCTTGGCAAGTTGTGGAAGACTTTGAAATCAATTCCCCATTGAAGACGATTGATACCCAAAAGAAAATTCCTTTCAGAAAGTGTCAAATTCATGTGTCTCCAAACGAAGGGGTTCATCTAATTTTTTTGAATTTTAAACCTTAGAAAAATCATTTTTCATCAAATTTATTCTAATTCTTCATCTCTGGGCCCTGCTTTGAAAATTTTGATCAACCTCGCGAAGCTGGCATCCTCTGACTTCTTCTCTGGCAATTTTACTCATGCTTCTGAAAAATTTCACATCTCCATCAGACTTCGGCATATTTTCCTAGAGAGTGAAATATTGTGCCTTAGAAATTTTTTTTGACTTCAACCTCCAACCTGGGCGCATTTGCCTTAGAAAATTTTTCCAGCCTTTGATATTACTCCCTTCAAGCCAGGCGCATTCAACAAGGTGGACTTCAAGTTTCAATTCTTTAGAAAATTTCACCCCTCTCTCTTCTCTAGGCGCATATGGAGGTCCCCACTTCAAATTTCATATACTTAGAATATTTTTCAGCCTTTCCATAAGTCAATGGCGCATTCAAAGGGTAGAGTTTCAGGTTTGCATGCCTTAGAATATTTTAATCACCCTCTTCACAAGTCAAGGCGCTAATAGAGGGGTGAGCTTCAAATTATCTAAACTTAGACTTTTCTCAAGGCTCCTCTTCTAATCAAGGCGCATATGGGGAGTTGGACTTCAAATTTTCTATACTTAGAATATTCTCTTTATGCACAAGGCCTTGGAATCTTTCACTTTGCATGCACACGCCTTGGATTTTTCTACTTTGCATGCACCACGCCTTGGAATCTTCACTTGTCTTCACCCTCACTTGGGCGCATTTCACATAGGGAGGTGGACTTAAGTTTATTCCAACACCTTTACCACCTTTTACTTCGCATGGGCGCATTTTAGGTATCAAGGAGGACTTAAGTTTAAACTTAGGATCTTTTTTATCATTGCTAGATTATTCTTCCTTGAGGTGGGCGCATTTCACACATGGAGGAGGATTTAGCATCAATGTCAAGCATATAACTTCATGGGCGCATTCAAAGGGTGGAGAAGGAAGTTTGACTCCCATGCCTTTGACTTGCTTTGACTCCTCCTCAAGGATGGGCGCATTTAGGAGTGAGAGGAGGATAACTTCAGACTTTAGATTCTTCTTGCATGCTTGATGATGAGGGCGCACTTGGCATGTTGAGGAGGATATTTTAAACACTTAGAATTTTTTTTCACTTTACTTCTCTTGACATGGGCGCATTTGAGGGGTGGTGAAGGATGAACTTCAACACTTAGAAACTTTTTCCATCTCATGCTTGTGAAGTGGGTGCATTTGGAGGGGTCAGGTGGACGAACTTCCAAACTTAGAAAATTTTTCATTTGCCAGCCAGCTGAGGATGAGGGCGCATTTTGAGGGTGGTGAAGGATGAACTTCAAACTTAGAATTTTCTTCACACCTGCTTCTGCCTGCTTATCCATGCCCTGCTATATATAGTAAGTCCTCTAATTTTCATATCTCGGAAGCTCGGATCGATTTGAAATTTTAACCACTGGATCCTCATGACCTAGTTAGCCTGTTCACATTGCCATCCTAAGCTGACCTGCTAAAAATAGCACATTTCTGAAGGTGGTTTACTATTTATAGCAACTGCTTGTTTCGAAGACCTCCACAACTCCGTTCGACTTGAAATTTGAATGATGTGCTCCTCATGGGGTGACCTGCTCGTTCACACCGGCGCCTGCTGCTGATTTACTATTTTTAGCCAGTTTCTAGAACGCCTTACTATAAATAGTAAGTGCTCCGTTTGCCTTCAAATTTTACCGGTGGATAGCTTGAAAGATGCTGATCACAGTGGGATACACCGATTTTCGAGAATTTTGAGATTTTACCCCTCATTTTGGGTCCCAAAGCTGGAAACCCTAATTTGACTTGCATGTATATCAAATGACCTCCGTTTGACCTCATTTTTTGTTGCACTTCGCCTTGTTTGTGGTTCTGATGCGCTGGGCAACTGCCGAAATGGACTTGCTAAAAATAGTAAGTCTTTGAAAACTGATCATCTCGCTTTGCATGTCACATCACCGCGTAGCTCTTGAAAAACCCATAAAGAATCACCTGACATGTGCTAAAAACCCTAACATGCAAACCCTAAAAATAGTCTCGGAAGACGACTTATGAAAAAGTGTTGATCCTGGCTTGCATGTTACACCGTTGCGAAGCCCTCGAAAAACCCACAAGGAATGCGCAAACATGCAAAGAAAATCTCAACATGCAAACCCTAAAAATAGCCTCTGAAGGCTGAACTCTGAAAGTGATCATCTCATTTTGCATGTTATATCCTCGCAAAGGTTTCTGAAAACCCAAAAAGAATCTCCAGACATGCACTGAAGGAAATTGCATGCAAACCTTAAATTTCTCTAGAAGTTGAATTTGCTAAAAATAGACAGTTGTCCGTTTCAGCTCAAAATTTGCAGATGAGTAGCTTGACACGTTCTGGATGCAATGTGACTGTTGAAACTTCAAAAATGTTGAAAGAGCGCCCAAAATTGGACACTTACTAAAAATAGTAAGTTGCCGGAATTTGATGAAATTTAGCTGGGAGCTTGCTGGAAGCATATCGACATCAACGTTAGTCTCAGATTTCACTTTATTCACTTCACTTGACTTCGAATTGCCCAGAAGACTCAAACCCTAATTCTACAGACTTAGCCAAAATTTCACGTTTAAGCTCAAAGGTGAGCACATACCCAGAAAGACAGACAACAGAAAGAGACAGAAAGAGAGGGAGAGACAAAACCAAAGCCAAAAGACGAGGAACGGAGCAAAAATTAGGGGGGTCCCCATTTTGAATGGGGTGATGTGTGAAAAGGTCACAACAGGTCCATACAGGGTTAGCCTATCACAGTCTTGATTAATAGTGGGGCTACACATAATTTCATTGATTCAGCCTTAGTGACAAAGCAGGGAATGATAGCACATGCCTTCGAGGGGTTTAGCGTCATGGTGGCTGATGGGTATAATATGTTTTGCAAGAAGAAGGTTCCCTGACTAAGTATCAGATTCATAAATTATACAGTGACAAATGATTTCTATATAGTGGACTTGGGAACCATAAATGCTATTTTGGGGATTCAGTGGCTCCATTCATTGGGCAAATATTCACAGAACTTTCAGACAATGGAGCTCAAGTTTAGAACGGCCAAAGGATAGAGTGGTGCTTAGAGGGAAGGCACATGGAGCACCCAAGGGCATGACAACTAATTGTATGATGAGACTTGAGGGGCTGAGTGGTTTCAGTCTATGGGATGGTCACATGGATGTTAGGGGATGGAGTGATGACGAGTATCTTCTATCTTTGGGTGGCAAGGATACATTCCGCTCCATCATTGGATTGATTCATGGACTACATGGTGTTAATCTGAGACATGACAACGTGTTAGGGACTAGCTTATGCTTCTACACACCTTGGTTGGGCATTGTTTTCATCTATAGGTGACCACTTAGGATGTGTTGGTTTGAGGATGACGCAAGAGTAGATGGCATTCATGATGATGACATTGTTGATATGGAGAGGTATGCACATGGTGTTTCTTGGGCGCCGATAGGAGGTTTCCACCTTGATTGCACTTTGAGGTATGTTCACCAGATATCCTTCGACCCACATGTTCAAGACTTGGTCTCGTCATTGTTGCTTCAGTAAGGTGGGTTGAAGGATAGGGCATCAGGCTTGTATTATTCAGGTGGAGATGATTGTTGGGGCACTTGGTTGCACAAGGATTGTCACTTTAGTGCTTGGTTACCATATGATGAGGTTTGTAGTTTTGGAGTTGCATTGTTGAGTCTTGGGTCCCACAGCTTGACCGAATATGATAGTGGCATGAGCTTCAGCTACGTTTGTTGGTTGATTGGAGTACTATTGGTGTACGTTTTATCATCCATCGAACACATGTCCAAAGACACTCTATCCTCTCTTGAAAAACCATCGCATATGCTAAGATTGCGAGAAGATCATATGGCGATTCCAAGGTTTCTTTTGTCAGGTCTTGATGTGTGGATAAGCTCAATGGGCGTTGTGATTTGTTGGTAATACACAAAGGGACTTACGTTAAAGAATTCTTCACAAGTTTGGGACTTAGATGGATTTATCATTAAAGGCTTCTTCAATTGGGACTTTCAACTTGGATCTCAAAAAACAAAGGTGCAAAAAGATAAGGGTTTAGAGGATCTATTCTACGCCTAGGAATTTAAGAGACAGTAAAGATCAGGTGAAAGGAATAACCACACTTTGTTTCGCCTCCCTGGGACAACTATGCAAAGTGGGTGCAATCTTCAAGGGGTGTGATTATAATTTTCAAGCCTCGAATGAGACCGAAGTTAAGCATCCACAATTACAAGCTCAGGCTAACTTTACGCATTGAATGCAAATCATCCATCCGAAGAAAGTATGAGAGATATTTCGCTATTTTAATCTGTTGGCATAACAACTAACACCTCTGGAGTATAAGTTGGTACGGACAACTATGCACACTACGCAATGAGTGCTCTTCAAATTAGGAGGGGAAGCTCCCTTGTTGTGCTTAACAAAAATGCTTGGAAAGGGAAAAGTAATCTAAACTATTTCCTATCTTTTTGTCTCAGCTGTAGAGGTACAAGGCTTTCAAGAAAACTCTATACGTTGCAGCTAAGTATTTTCTGGTTTCACAGATCTGTAATGTCCCCTTTTCAAGCCTGACATTTTCAGTGACCGTTAGCCTTTCATTGGGAACCCGGAGGCTAGTCGGAAGTTAAAATTAGGGTTTCCTAATTTTGAGGAGGTCATTGCTCGGAGATGATAGTTTTAATGGCGGATTCCTTCTGGGTTTTCAGAGGGCTTCGCAGTGGTATGTTCGTCTCAGCATTCAGAGTACTTTTTGGAATTTACTATTTTTAGTAAATTCTATTTTTGGCAGCTTCTAGTTGAGCTCAGGTTGGTTGACTTCCGGTTTCAGATTTGATCAGTTGACTTCATCAGTTTTGGCTTCAGGGCACTCTCGGAGAAATAAGTTAAGTCATTCAGATTAAAGTCACGTTTTAATTATTATATTTTAACGTTGACCTTGGCCTAGAGTTAATGACTTAATGTTGTGTTTAAAAAGTGGTCATTGAGGGTGGCGCCCTCATTAAAAGAATATTATAATTATTGCAAAGTCAAAGCAGGGATTATGATGGGCGCATTTATCAAAGTTTGATGTTTTAATTAAAATATCATTTATTAAGTCTTGAAGGAGAAAGTACGCCCAATCTTGAAGAGAATGAGTTTGACCTAAAAGCAGATTTTAGGGTTTTGGCAAAGTCAATTGAAAAGTTATAAAGAGGAGTCTTGGTGCATCATTTTGGATTATCTTGGAAAATACACCGTTATGCTGCCGGATTGATTCTGGATTGCTTCGAGGGATGAAGACCTCCTAGTTGGGCATCTCTTCTCGTTTGTAAGACAACGACTAGTGATGATTTTTAGTCTAGTTGTGAATTCATTGTATTCCGTGCATTGTAATCTGCATTGATCTAGTTAGCTTCAGATTTTGCATATTAGAGGTTTCTGATTTTCTCCTTTTAGCTTCAGCAGATTCTTTGTTTCATTCATAAATCAAAAAAGACAAAACAAATCTTTGTGGGTAGTTCATATATCTCTTCATCTAGGCTAGGCGCCAGTATTTCCTAGTTTGCAGATTTTTCTGTTGTGGCATTTATTTTTAAAGTCAAAATCGCCCTTGGCTGGGGCCGTACCATTTGTATGACTTTGGAATTTGTGCATTTCTTAAAAGAAGCAATTTCAGTCCGTTTTATGATCTCATCTTGAGCGCCTATCTTCATTAAGGGTTTTGAGATTGATTCTAGGCAATTTGATTGAGTGGATAGGGAGTTTCAAACATTTTCAAGAATTCCATGCTGCTGGTTATATGTTTAAAGTTGCAGATCTGACAGGACAGTTTCAAGTAACCTGCAATTTCTTCTTTGCCTGCTGGTGATAAGTTTAAAAAGAGCAGTGTGAAGACTTCAGTGGTATCTGGCGAATGAGGTTGGATCTATTTATTATCATTTCAATTGGTCTTTCATTCAGCAATTCCATTCATGAATATTGTACAACTCTTTCTATAGGCAGATTTTATTATAAGCAAGATTTCGTTTAATATTGTAAGCTGGCAGTAGTACTGACAGCGGTTAAGGTTCTTGCTTATCAGTTGTAATAGTCTTCTACCTTCAGCAGTTGTTATTGTAATTGTTAGACCTCCGCCCTATGGTCGCTACTTTCCCGTCTTGGGTTAGCAAGCACATTCTGGGTGTAGAGTAGATTCAGTATTCAGCATTTCCTTCAAGTTTGTTTTCAGTATTAGTTGGAAATTGTATAACTCCGCCCTATGGTAGCTACTTCCCCTTCTGGGTGAGCAAGCACATTCTGGGTGTTGAGTAGTTTCTTTATTCAGCATTTCATTTCAAGCTTTGCTTTCTGTAATCACTCCGTCATATGGTCGCCCCTCACTCCACCTTGGATTGGGTAGCACATACTTGACGTTGAGTTCCCTTCTGTATCGTGAGTTTACTTTCTTGCACGTTTCGGTTTATCTATCTAACCTTAACGGGTGCACTTGCTTGAATGTTGTAATCTGTTAATTGAAAACGAAAAAAATTGGCTCGGAATATTTCAGTGGTATCAGAGCCACGTATCCTGCCATCCTGTGAAATCAGCTTTCTATGAGTGACAGAGAACAGAGGTATCTGGCAAGAGTATACAAGAGAGGCACAGTTCAGACACAGTTGCATCAAGCCCCAGAAGGTCACACAGCTTCCGAGGTTTTGAGGGCTAATTGGGAGCCTTCACAAGAAACAGAAATGGGGGATAATGAAAGAGGTTCTGGCAACAGAGGTGACAGTGGGAAGGGTATAGACAATTCAGCCAATCTAGGTCAAGGACTAGATAAGAAGATGGATGCCTTGTTAGATATGTTTTCTCTCATGTTGGGGAGATTGGGTCCCAATACTCCACAAAACAATACAGGGCATGCCGGGGAGCACAGTGCTTCCAATCAGCACAATGGTCATGTTGCCCAGCCTTCAGGGAGCAACACCTACATTTCTGCTAGACCATTCAAACCCACGTTTTTGACACCAGCAATCCCACAGCCTGACCCCGAAGAAAATGTTTCATCCTTGGAGAGGGTGAGGATAGGCCGTACAGAGTATGACACCCTTCCTGATGAAGTAAAACTTGACATGTCCTTCAATGATTACATGGAGTATAGAAGGAAGGATAGAGGCCAAGGGAGAAACTATGATCAAAGAAGAACCCCAGCACAAGGAGATTGGAATCAAGTTCTCAACAAGGTTACGCTTGCCCATTTTGATGGAAGCGATAATAATTCTGCTCGAGCTTGGTTACAGAAACTAGACAACTATTTGGCACTTAGGCCAATGGCTGAAGAAGAAGCGATTAGATTCGCTACGCTACACCTAGATGGGGTGGCGCATGAGTGGTGGTACCATGGCCTAGTCACCTTAGGTCATGGGTCTATCACTAGCTACGATGAGTTCACCAATAGATTCATTGAGAGGTTCGAGAAGAAGGACCCAGAAGTGCATTTTAGGGAGTTGGCACAGTTGAGACAATATGGCACTGTGGATGCCTACATAGCTGAGTTTCAAAGACTTTCAGTTATGGTCACCGGAATCACAGAGAGAAGATTAGTAATCCTATTCACTGAAGGATTGATGGAGCCAATCAAGGGTTGGATCAAAGCTTTTGATCCACCGTCCCTACAGGAAGCAATGAAAAAAGCTAGAAACATGGAGTGGGCAGCTCCCAAAGCAAAGTTCCATTCCAAACCAGCTTTTCACAAAGGAGATAGAGGGAAAAAGTTTCATCAGAAGCCTCACCATAAGGAGTTTAAACCACAGAAACCTCATGGTTCAAGATTGGATCCAGAGACTATCAATGAACTCCGTAGGAAGGGGTTGTGTTTCCGTTGTTGGGAAAAATGGTCCCAAGACCATGTGTGCCCAAAGGGTGCTAAAATTCATCAAATTGAGTTTTATACAGCTGATGAAAGCAATTCTGATTTTTCTGATCAGCAAGCTGATTTTGAGGACAGCGATGAAGAAAATACTCCAGAAGAGTCTGAAGGTGAAAAAGAAAGTGGTGGTACATTGGCTCAACTTTCGAGCTTCCAAAAGAATGAGTCCTTTAAAGTTCGTGGGATGATCAAAGGGCAACGTATTGTTGCTTTAATTGACACTGGTGCAACACATAACTTCATAGACGAAGTTGTGGTGGCAAAGAAAGGATTGCAAACAGAAGACTTTGAAGGGTTCAGAGTTATGGTTGCAGATGGGTTTCACATCTCATGCACCAAGAGGATTCCGAACATGTCAATGCAATTGGGCAATTACGAAGTCAAGGATGACTTCTATGTGGTCAATATTGGAGATACGGATGCTGTCCTTGGCATTCAATGGCTGCGATCTCTTGGAGAGATCTCTCTAAATCTGCAAACTATGGAGTTGAAGTTTCAATCCGATGGAAAGAAGGTGGTGTTGAGAGGAATGTCAAATGGTGGCCCTCGGATTGTGTCATTCAAGAGGATGGCGAAGTTGATGCGTCATGATCAAGTGGAGTGGGCTGCGGAGTGCATGATTCTTCCAGCTAGTCCAGCTGAAACGAAAATAGAGCATCCTCCAGATATTCAGTCTTTACTCACCAAAAAGAGTAAAGTGTTTGCTGATTTACCTCCTGGACCTCCTCCTGATCGAGGTTCAGAACACATCATAGAGCTCAAGGAAGGAGCTAAACCGGTGATCACAACTCCATACCGGTATCCGAAGAGGCAAAAGGATGAGATCGAGAAAAAATATCCGAGAACTTTTGGAGATGGGTTTCATACGCCCAAGCAAGAGCCCCTTTGCATCTGCAGTGGTTCTTGTGAAAAAGAAGGATGGTACCATGCGCATGTGCGTGGACTATCGTGCTTTGAACCAAAGCACCATCAAGAATAGATACCCCATTCCCAGAATAGATGAGCTCATTGATGAGCTACATGGGGCTAAGTTCTTTTCGAAGATTGATCTGAGGTCGGGTTACCATCAGATACGAATGAGGGGGTCAGATGTGGAAAAAACAGCTTTCAGATGTCATTATGGCCATTTTGAATTCTTAGTCATGCCATTTGGGTTGACTAACGCTCCGGCAACCTTTCAATCTTGCATGAACCGTGTCTTCCAGAATCAGTTACGAAGGTTTGTGCTGATATTTTTTGATGACATTCTGATCTACAACAAGACTTGGGAGGACCACCTCAAGCACTTGGAGGAAGTGCTTAGTATCATGGAATCAGAGAGCTTATTTGCTAAAGCTTCCAAATGTGAATTTGGAATGACGGAGTTACTGTACCTTGGCCACATAATCAGTGCTGAGGGAGTAAAGGTGGATCCGGAAAAAATCAAAGCAGTAGTTGATTGGCCACCTCCTGAGAGCTTGACTCAGTTGAAAGGTTTTCTGGGTCTGTGTGGTTTTTATCGGAGATTCGTAAAGGGGTATTCACATAATGCTGCTTCCCTTACTGATCTCACCAAAAAGGGAGCTTTTGTTTGGTCAGAAAAGGCTCAAGTTGTTTTTGATAAATTCAAGAAGATCATGAGCTCGTGCCCAGTTTTGGCCATTCCTGATTTCTCCAAGCCATTCGAGCTACAATGTGATGCATCGGGTGAAGGAGTGGGGGCTGTCCTGATGCAAGACAAACACCCTATCGTGTTTGAAAGTCGAAAATTACGAGGTGTTGAAAGGACATACTCGATTTATGACAAAGAAATGCTTGCTATTATGCATGCATTAGCCAAGTTCAGGCAGTACTTGGTGGGGAACAAATTCGTGGTTAAGACTGACCACAATAGCCTCAAGCATTTTATGCACCAGAAGGATTTAAATGAGAGGCAACAGAAATGGGTGAGTAAGCTTCAAGCTTACGACTTTGACATTGAATATGTCAAAGGAAAAAATAATGTCGTGGCCGATGCTCTCTCCAGAAGGCCTCATCTTAGCTCATTGTGTGAGCTTACTGCAGATTGGAGAGACATGTTGCTTGCTGATTATGCAAAAAATCAGTTTGCAACCAGCATTCTGGAAGGTACTTTCCATGATGAAAAGTACCAAGTGGTTGAGGGATTGATTCAGTATAAGGGAAGAATCTTTCTGGTGGCTGATTCTAAGCTCAAGAAGAAGATTCTTTTGAATTTTCATGACATTCCAGTTGCTGGTCACCAAGGTTTTTTCAAGACCTATAGGCAGATCCGAGAAAGGTTTTCTTGGAAAGGTTTGAAGAGGGAGGTTCAACGCTACATTCAGGAATGTCCTGTTTGTCAAGCAAATAAAAATGAGCATACATTGCCAGCCGGTTTGCTGCAACCACTTCCAATTCCCAATCAAAAATGGGAAAGCATTTCAATGGATTTCATCACTGGGTTGCCCAAGGCCCAAGGGAAGGATTGTATCTACGTGGTAGTTGACAGATTAACCAAGTTTGCTCATTTCTTTGCCATTACCAGTACTTTTTCTGCAGCCCAAGTTGCAGATTTGTTTTTTCGAGAAGTGTTTAGGCTGCATGGGTTGCCAAAGAATATTGTAAGTGATAGGGACAGCAAGTTCCTAAGTACCTTTTGGCAGGAAGTTTTCAGAATGAGTGGTACTGTGCTCACTCAAGCACGAGTTATCACCCCCAAACTAATGGGCAACAGAAGTGGTGAACAAGTGGTTGGAAGGCTACTTGAGAAATTATGTGTCAGAACAACAGAAAGCTTGGGTTAAGTGGCTGCATATAGGCGAGTACTACTACAACTCTACTTTTCATATGTCAATCAAAATGTCTCCTTTTTTGGCACTATATGGGTATGATGCACCCAGTTTTGCAGATTTGGTGTTTGGTGACAGCAAAGCACCATTAGCCAAGGATTTGTTGCAGCATAGTCAAGACATAATGAGATCCTTGAAGGATAATTTGCAGATTGCACAAAATCAGCAGAAGTTGTATGCTGATCAGAGGCGTGTAGAGCGTTCTTTTGAGGTTGGGGATATGGTCTATCTCCGTTTACAACCTTATAGACAGTCTACTCTCAAGAAGAGTGGAGCTGAGAAGCTCAAACCTCGCTTCTATGGACCATTTAGGGTCATCAGAAAGGTTGGGGCTGTAGCTTATGAATTAGAGCTACCTTCAGATAGCAGAGTGCATAACGTCTTCCACGTGTCTCGCCTCAAGAAGGCACTTGGACACAATGTAGTTGCTTCTTCACAGTTGCCACCGTTGGATGAAGAAGGACATTGGTTCTAGTTCCCGAGGAGATACTTGATGTCAGAGAACGTTCCTTGAGGAATAGAACTATCAGAGAATGTTTGGTAAAGTGGAAGAACCTGCCTATGGAGGATGCAACTTGGGAAAGTGATGAAATATTGCAGCATCCTAGTTTGCGATTGCTTGAGGACAAGCAATCTTGGGGAGGGCGGACTGTAATGTCCCCTTTTCAAGCCTGACATTTTCAGTGACCGTTAGCCTTTCTTTGGGAACCCGGAGGCTAGTCGGAAGTTAAAATTAGGGTTTCCTAATTTTGAGGAGGTCATTGCTCGGAGATGATAGTTTTAATGGCGGATTCCTTCTGGGTTTTCAGAGGGCTTCGCAGTGGTATGTTCGTCTCAGCATTCAGAGTACTTTTTGGAATTTACTATTTTTAGTAAATTCTATTTTTGGCAGCTTCCAGTTGAGCTCAGGTTGGTTGACTTCCGGTTTCAGATTTGATCAGTTGACTTCATCAGTTTTGGCTTCAGGGCACTCTCGGAGAAATAAGTTAAGTCATTCAGATTAAAGTCACGTTTTAATTATTATATTTTAACGTTGACCTTGGCCTAGAGTTAATGACTTAATGTTGTGTTTAAAAAGTGGTCATTGAGGGTGGCGCCCTCATTAAAAGAATATTATAATTATTGCAAAGTCAAAGCAGGGGTTATGATGGGCGCATTTATCAAAGTTTGATGTTTTAATTAAAATATCATTTATTAAGTCTTGAAGGAGAAAGTACGCCCAATCTTGAAGAGAATGAGTTTGACCTAAAAGCAGATTTTAGGGTTTTGGCAAAGTCAATTGAAAAGTTATAAAGAGGAGTCTTGGTGCATCATTTTGGATTATTTTGGAAAATACACCGTTATGCTGCCGGATTGATTCTGGATTGCTTCGAGGGATGAAGACCTCCTAGTTGGGCATCTCTTCTCGTTTGTAAGACAACGACTAGTGATGATTTTTAGTCTAGTTGTGAATTCATTGTATTCCGTGCATTGTAATCTGCATTGATCTAGTTAGCTTCAGATTTTGCATATTAGAGGTTTCTGATTTTCTCCTTTTAGCTTCAGCAGATTCTTTGTTTCATTCATAAATCAAAAAAGACAAAACAAATCTTTGTGGGTAGTTCATATATCTCTTCATCTAGGCTAGGCGCCAGTATTTCCTAGTTTGCAGATTTTTCTGTTGTGGCATTTATTTTTAAAGTCAAAATCGCCCTTGGCTGGGGCCATACCATTTGTATGACTTTGGAATTTGTGCATTTCTTAAAAGAAGCAATTTCAGTCCGTTTTATGATCTCATCTTGAGCGCCTATCTTCATTAAGGGTTTTGAGATTGATTCTAGGCAATTTGATTGAGTGGATAGGGAGTTTCAAACATTTTCAAGAATTCCATGCTGCTGGTTATATGTTTAAAGTTGCAGATCTGACAGGACAGTTTCAAGTAACCTGCAATTTCTTCTTTGCCTGCTGGTGATAAGTTTAAAAAGAGCAGTGTGAAGACTTCAGTGGTATCTGGCGAATGAGGTTGGATCTATTTATTATCATTTCAATTGGTCTTTCATTCAGCAATTCCATTCATGAATATTGTACAACTCTTTCTATAGGTAGATTTTATTATAAGCAAGATTTCGTTTAATATTGTAAGCTGGCAGTAGTACTGACAACCGTTAAGGTTCTTGCTTATCAGTTGTAATAGTCTTCTACCTTCAGCAGTTGTTATTGTAATTGTTAGACCTCCGCCCTATGGTCGCTACTTTCCCGTCTTGGGTTAGCAAGCACATTCTGGGTGTAGAGTAGATTCAGTATTCAACATTTCCTTCAAGTTTGTTTTCAGTATTAGTTGGAAATTGTATAACTCCGCCCTATGGTAGCTACTTCCCCTTCTGGGTGAGCAAGCACATTCTGGGTGTTGAGTAGTTTCTTTATTCAGCATTTCATTTCAAGCTTTGCTTTCTGTAATCACTCCGTCATATGGTCGCCCCTCACTCCACCTTGGATTGGGTAGCACATACTTGACGTTGAGTTCCCTTCTGTATCGTGAGTTTACTTTCTTGCACGTTTCGGTTTATCTATCTAACCTTAACGGGTGCACTTGCTTGAATGTTGTAATCTGTTAATTGAAAACGAAAAAAATTGGCTCGGAATATTTCAAGATCATTAACTACAACTAAGCTAACTACTTTAAATCTATCCAGTTTCCTCAAGAAAACAGAGCATGAGGAAATGGAGCCGGGATGATTATCTGACGATAAGCCGGGTATGGACTCACAATGTGAAGGCAAGGTGTCACAACTATCTGCTTGCCTGAATAGGCTTATTGGAAACAACAATACACGATAAACTAAGTACAAATTCCCAGCTTGAAGGCAAGGTGGCACAACTATCGGCTCAATCTGAATAAGTTTATTATTCACACACATCATACAATAACCAAGAATAGATTCTCAACTTGAAGGCAAGGTGGCACATCTATCAGCTCAATCTGAACGAGTTTATTGAACACATAACATGAAGGATAGCCAACTAGGATAATAAATTGCATTGGCGAGACACGCATACAATCTACGATCAACTAGCCACTATATCTAACTAAGGCAAGCATTCACCATAATAATTGCATGAAACCCTATGTGGCATAACAATTCATCATAATAGCAAAAACACATGAACAAATATAGAATGAGCAATATTGAGGGCAAGGTAGGCACAACATATATTTCTCTCTCATGCAAAAGTTCTTGAACAAATACAAAATAGTGATACTATAGGCAAGGTGGGCATAGCATGAATGCTATCACGCAAAAGTTATGTACAAATGAGCAAAAGCTCTTATTTATAGACATCGAAAGGTGTAGGGAACCCTAAAATCACCTTGAGTCAACTACAGTCTTGCAATGCATGCAAGATTTATTGCTAAACCCTAATAAAAGAAACTATACAGTTAACTAGAAAACTACCATCAGTTAACCGAAACATCTAATCTAAAAGTGGACAATTGTGCAAGCATGCACGTCCTTATTGAAAGCAAGTTAATTGGAACACTACCATCAGTTAACGTAAACCATAAATAAAACTCCAAGTAAATAAAGCTAATTTCAGAATAGATATGCATGAGATAAGACAACGAGTTAACTTGAGAAGGTAACGCCAAGTTTAACTCCTGTGTATAACGTCTATTCTGAGAGGTGGGAACTGAAGTCTACTGATCGTGATCTCGAACAATCAATCCCTCAACAACTTGAGCAATCTTGGCAATCTTTGCACACTCAAACTAGCATTTCACTAACTGGTAACTTTGGCGGCTCCATAACTGAAGTGATGGCCACTATTTCTTCTGCAGCTTGATGTCTCTGACACTTTTCCTTAATGAAAGAGTGTTGTATGACGAAACTACGAAGTTTGACTGCGCACACTCTGGTTGTAAGAAATGCAAATGAACTTGCTGCACATGCAAAATTCTAACAGTTTCAACCCTCTAAACCGACCTTGGAAGACAATCGGCCATACCAGGCATGCAACCATGTGGACTTGAGTGTCTATGCTTGTCAACCCTTCGAATGCGCTTGATCCAAATCGGTGTCAGCTTTTCTGACGAAGTCATGAATTAAGACCGATTTGGTCTTGAATTCAGTCTGTGTGAACTGCACTCTGAAAAACTCGCCCGTTGACTGTGAACACGACTATATTCTGACAACTTTTTTGGAAAACTAAAAATAACCTGCTAAGGCTAAAAATAGCCTATTAGAAAGCAATTTTCACGAAAAATTCTGAGATATGGGTTTTGTCCAGAAAAAGATTCTAAGACAACCCAGAATGTCAGAAATGCAAAAATTTGACTTCTACTTGACTATGCAAGGAATTTTCAGTTTAGATAATTAGAGCCTTGAGAACTGATGCTTTGGAGTAAATTTTCCTGAAAAATTCTGGCACATGGGTTTTCTCAAGGAAGCTATTCTGAATCAACCCAGATGATTTGTTTTATCAAAACTCGCCAATTCTTCAAACATGCGAATGAATTTAAGACGAGAAAATGGAAGAATTTGAGAAGAAAGATGTGTTGTGACCTTTTCACACATCGCCCCATTCAAGATGGGGACCCCTAATTTTTGCTCCATTCTGGTCTTTTGGCTTGGGTTTTTGTCTCTCTCTCTCTCTCTCCGTCTCTTTTCTATCTGCCTTTCCGGGGATTTCTCTGCCGATGAGCTTAAACGTGAAATTTGGCCAAGTCTGAGAATTAGGGTTTGTACTTTCCTGGTCAGTCCGAGGTCGAATGAGGTGAATAAATAGAAAGCAGAGCTTAACATTGATGTCAGTGTGCTTCTAGCAGGCTTCCATTGAGATTTCATCAGATTCCGGGTACTTACTATTTTTAGTAAGTGTGAAATTCAGAGCGGTCCTTCAGCATTTTTGAGAATTCGACTGTCACACAACATTCAGAACACATCAAGCTGCTTGTGTGCAAAATTTGAGCTGAAACAGACAACTTGCTATTTTTAGCAGTTCAACTTCCGGAGCAAATTTCAGGGCTTAGATGCAGAGTTTTTCTTTGCATGACTGGAGATTCCTTCTGGGTTTTTCGAGACCTTCGCAACAGTATAACATGCAAAATCAGATAACTTTCAGAATTCAGCCTTCCAAGGCTATTTTTAGGGTTTGCATGTTAGGGTTCTCTTTGCATGTTTGCATATTCCTTATGGGTTTCTCAAGAGCTTCGCAGTGATGTGACATGCAAATGGAGATGGTCTCTCAGTAAGGAACTTACTATTTTTAGCAGGTGTGTCCCGACAGTCGCCTCCCAGCACTTCAGAATCACGAGCTGATCGCTATGCAATAGAAACGAGAACAAACAGAGACCATTTGATACGCATGCAGAGCAAATAAGGGTTTCCAGCTTCGGGACCAGAAAAGAGGGGTAAAAAGTCAAAATTTTCGAAAACCGGTGTAAACCACCACGATCAGTATCCTTCAGGCTATCTGCTGGTAAAATTTGAAGACAAACAGAGCACTTACTATTTATAGTAAGTCATTTTGGAAACAGGCTAAAAATAGCAAATCAGTTGCATGCGCCGATGTCAGCAGGAAGGTCACGTGGTGAGGAGCACCCCATTCGAATTTCAAGTCAATCGGAGCTATGGAGGTATCAGAAGCAAGAAATTACTATTTATAGCAAACCACCTCCAGAAATGGGCTAAAAATAGCAGACCGACTAAAAATAGCAGTGTCAACAGGGTAACAAGGTCGTTAGGATGCAGTGTTTGAAATTTCAAATCGTTCTGAGCTTCAGAGATGCAAAAATCAAGAGACTTACTATAAATAGTAAGGCATAGAGAAGCTGGCAAAAACGAGGAAAAAGTGACTAAGTCTGGAACTTCATCCTGCAGCTACCTGAAAATGCGCCCTCAAGCACCAGATGCTAAAAATTTTCTCACTCAAGAACTTCATCCTGCAGCCATGGCAAAATATGCCCTGCTTGATGAAGAAGCAAAGATGTTCAAGAAAAAAATTCTAAGTATGAAACTTCGTCCACTTCCCAGGCTAAAATGCGCCCATGCTTGGAAAGTCAAAGAAAGTCAAAGAACTTCATCCTGTAGCTAGGCCAAAATGCGCCCACCTTGAGAGAGTTCATAGCAAAATTTTTTTCTAAGTGTAGAACTCGTCCTCCACCATCCCCTAAATGCGCCCATCCTGCACATAGGTTGAAATGCGCCAAAAAAGAAGTCAAAGTGGTCAACATGTTTTATCCTTCTCCCATGGCAAAATGCGCCCAAAACAGGGCATGTAAAGACAAAAACGAGGAAGGTGAAGGGTCACATGCTAGGCGTGGGAAGTTTCATCCACCACATATGCTCAAATGCGCCCAAGAAGGATGGCAAGTCAAAGAAATTCGTCCTCCTCACCCATCTAAATGCGCCCAAGTTCAAAGAAGTCAACAAGTCAACAATTTTCATCCTTCACCTATGAGGAAATGCGCCCAAGTGAGGTCAAGTGAAGACAAAAACGAAGAAGTTGAAGAGTCATCCTCCATGCAAGCCAAAATGCGCCCAAGTTGAAGATAGTAAAAGTGAATGTAGGGTGGTGAATGAGGTAAAGGGTGAATAAAATACTCCAAGGCGTGGTGAAGACAAGGTAAATGCTAGGCGTATGTCATGTCCCCGTTTTTGGCGAGCATCAGTGATCGTGAGATTGGCCTATCATGAGACCCTCGTAGGCTGACTGAGTGGTTAGAGGGTCATTTCGGCGCTTGGTTCGGCGTCAGATTGGCAGTATTGATCAATTGGCTTTCGTTTGGGCTCGATCGGAGACCTTTTTCAGAATTGCTATTTTTAGTAGTTCCTGGCAGGCAGAGTGGGACCACTGCTATTTTTAGCAGTATGACTTTGGCAGCATCCGGAATCACTTCTGAATTCGTCAGCATCCGACGGATCGGTAATCGGATGAGTAACGGACGAGATATTAATATTTAATTATATTAATTAAATATTAATTAATTAATGATTATATTATAAAGTTATAATTTTTTAATTATAACTTAAGTTATCTGCCTTGAGGGGTGCGCCCATCATCAGGAAGGGGCCAGTTGGACATTTAAATTAATATTAAAATATTTGACAGGAAACTATTGAAAATAATAAAAGAATTAAAAGTCAATATTTTAATAATCCCTATTATTAAGGAATTCGCCCCTTTGAGAAGAATAAAGGTTTTGCATTGAAAAGAGAGCCATTATTACAGTTGATGAATGGGAAATTTGCCAGTCTTTGCCAGAGCACTGAGACCTTAGGGTTTCATCTCGAAATCGTCGGAGAACGAGCCATCTCCTTCGAAGCAGTTCAGAGGATGTGAAATAACATCTGATTTATTGCCAGTTGAGAAATTTCTTCATGCAGGAGGAATTACAGAGCTTCAGAGAATTAATTGATCTTCAGAGGTTAGCTACTTACAGAGTTTCAGAGAGTTTAAACTTCCAGAAGACAATCATCTATCAGGGCGTACCATTTCAGAGGAGCTGGACATTGTTATTTTGGAGGCCGTACATTTTAATTAATGCTGCATGCTGCTCAGCCGTACCTTCTCACAAGCCGTACTGTCTCTTATTTCTAAGTTGCTCTGAGGGTTTTGATTACAGAGTCATCCAGAGGAATTGTTAAGCAGAGGCGCCCATCTTTGTGCTTTCTGGAGACCTTTCATTAATGAGCCGCATTATATTTATTGTTGCTGTTTTCAGCCTGGGCCGTACTGTACTGTACTCTGGCCGTACCAGCAATTAAGAGGTGTGTTCTTTGTTCTTGGTAAAAATGCCTATCATCCTGGATTCTATTCTACACCAGTTTGGGCGCTAGGGTATCAGGAGACACTGGGGATTGCCAAGCGGGAGGAGAGGAGCAAATTTCACACAGCCGTACAATTTCAAACAAGTTACCAGCAGCTGCAATTACCAGGTTTTCAAAATAAGATTCATTATTTCATATTGCATGTATCTGGATCATATTTGTAATTGTTTTAGAAGATGAATACATAGACTGGCTTCTGTATTTGAGATAGTTCTTGTCGTTTCCAGTGTTGATTTAATTTCTATTGAATTTATTTCAATTCCTTGCAAAATCGTACCATTGCATTTAATGCTTAAAACCCTAGAAATGGTCAAAAACCTAAAACGCCACAAAAACATCAGACAAACTTTCAGAATCAGTATTAGGGGAAACAAGGGGTTTCTACAGTGGTATCAGAGCTAAATCCTGCCATCCTGAGGGTTTAGCCGTCTTCTGCAGCTGGAACAGTTAGGGTTTTACCAGGCATCATTCTTTCAGGCGAGCTTTGGTTGACATGCAACAGGGTTCGTTTTGGCAGCCGGGAAACATGGCTGACAGAACTGACAGGTATTACAGGTCGGATAGAACAGTTGATCTTAGAACAGAGACTCCTTACAATAACAGAGGTCAGAACCGTGCTGAGGTCTTGCATGCACTCAGAGAACTTAGTGCAGGTCAACGGCGGTCAAATGGTGTGTTACAGCAGGTGGCAGTTGCACTTCAGAGACTGGATACTCCGAGGAGATCGTCACCACCTCGTGACGATGACAGAAGTGTTACAGGTTCACGGAGAGCTCCTAGGTCAGTGTCACGGACAGCGGATAGGCCTACGAGGCCCACCTTCACGAGACAGGAGCCCGTTGTGGATATACCAGGTGAAAGGTATGAGGGTTTGTTCGCCGGCACACTTAGGGCAGCGAACAACGAGTGGCAGTCAGAGTCACCTGAGATTAGTGGGAGGATTACCATTGACAGGACACCGCAGAGCACAGAAGGAGAAGTGATTGGCATGTTTCGGGAGTATAGCAATTTATCTCAGAAGATTAAAGAAAAACTTTCTTTCGTGAGTTACGTGGATGTGCATCCGAGTCTTTGCCATAAGACGGAGTTTGCAAGACAAAAATATCTGACTACAGCTCGTGAATTGTTTACACCTGGAAAGGATAAAGAATCTACATCTGATGATTATCCAATTCTTCATGAGAATGATTTGATATCTTCAGACTCCTGTGAAGTAGGCAGAAATTTGTGTGATGAATTTGATCGTAGTGCTGATTTGATCCATAAGCACACTAGCACAGCTTCGGTTTATGGCTTACCTACATCGTCTTTGCAGGAGGTGACTCAAGAAATTTCTGTCCTGAAGGTTACTTCTGATTTTTATAACAGCGATGATGAAACTTTGCGTGAGCATGATACGACAGCTGTTTCAGAGGTGCAAAGTAACCCTATTGAGTCGTCATGTGAAGAGACTGTCGAGTTGGGTACTAGTGATGCAGTTGGTATTGAGAATTTGTGTTATGACGAGTCTGATTTTTCGGATCAGACCTCTGAAAACCAGCTAGAGGATTCATATGTTGATATGGAATCCCAAGATCATGCGTTGGATGAGCATGCAGTTACTTGGGAAGTAGAAGCGTGTGAAGATACTGTCAGACCAGCAACTTCTACCGTACCAGTTGAGCCATCCTTCGAGGTACAGAGCAGCAGTACCTTAGATGTTGAGGTGTGCGTGGTTGAGAGCACACACGATGCTGTAGATCATGAGGTGAGCGATGACGAATCAGCGTCATATCATAGTGCATATGGTGAACCGGAAATCTTGTATGGGGATCGTAAGTTTCAGAATCCTCATCATTTGGTTGGGCAACTACATGTGGATGACACTATGATTGCTACCGCCCTTGAGCATTTCGACGTTGCTCGTCAGATGTTGACTACCTACAGTTGGAGTCCTTCTTCGATAGATGAGCACAGTGATAGTGGTTTTTCCCTTGCAGTGCTACATGCACTCCGAGAAGCAATTGGAACGATGAAACAAAATTATCTAAAACTACTAGCAGACAGGGATTTCCTTCTCGAGTGGGATTGCATTTGTTATGATGCATGGAAGGGAAAAGAGGAGCGGATCGCTGAGCTCACTCATGAGCGTGAGGTGACTATGGATTCATTGCAGAGCACCCAGTTGGCTCTTTGAGAGTCACAGTTACAGATTGAGAGGCTTACCGTGGCGTTGAGGTTAGCACAGTCTTCACCACCTTTGGGTATCGTTCAGTCTTGCATGGTAGCGGTTGGTGAGGAGTATACACCCATGGTTCATAGCCGAGAGGGAGATGTTGAGGATGTGGTTACATCCAGCATGGACACAGGAGCAGTTGATACAGATAGGATGAGTGCTCTAGATGAGAGTTGCAGTGAGCCACGCATTGCACCAGGTTCGTATGAGATTAGTCCCGTGATAGGTGATGCAGGGCACATTATTGTTAGTTCCTGTGACATGGTTGTTGATTCACTCGAGAGTTGTGTGACAACCCTCGATACTTGCCTATCTTCACAGCAGATGTTCAGAGTCTCATCCAGTTGGGAGATTGATACTTATGATGATTTGTCTCCCTTCCCTGGAAGCAAATCAATCTTGTCATACGATACAGTTGACTATGATCAGCAGCTGTTTGAGCCGAGTCAGGAGTACAACTCAGTTTATTTTTCCAGCGATTCAGAGATGGATGATTCCGATCAGGATGGAGTGATTGTGCAGTTTGTGAATAATCCATTGTTTGAATTTGATGGTGGGGTGATCTATGATAACCCCCTCTTCGAGTTGGACGCCGATAGTACTCTTGACATTAGTTCTGAGTTGGGTGATGATCGTAGTGTTTTGGATTGTTCCAGTGCATCGCAATTCCAAACCAAACTCACAGAGGAGTTCAATGAGGTGTACACGGTGAGGAGTGCTTACAGTTTTGTCTTTGATCCACCTGTACATGATTCGATGCACCATACTTGTGCACAGGGTGATTCTCTCGGTACAGTCGAGGGGAGTGATTCATTACGGTGTGCAGAGTTACCATCTTCACAAGATGGGATTAGCGGATGCAGGTACTGGACCCAGCAGGTTGCGGGGTATTACTTGCAGGGTCAGCAGTCTGTTATCCATCATGCCGATGTGTATTTGACAGGGCTTGATACTTCTATGTCGCAGATTTCTCATACAGGTGCATGGCTACAGGGCGACTATGGTATTAGTAGGCATGATGGCACGGACAGTTATTACATCCATGAGGGTTTGGCAGAGGACAGGGAGAGATTCAGGATTGTAGACGCTTCTAGAAATTTTTATCTCTGTATGACGGATGGATGTAGATTCATATTGTATTGGGATCCCGGTGGCGACAGCTTTGGCACCGAGTATTGGATGGGTCTCCCTGGGTTACTTCACTATTCTCAGCATGGTGAAGTTGGAGGCAGTAGAGCGCAGTGGCAGCCTGAGGAGGACCGTCACGACAGATTTTTACGCTGGGTTTGGGATCCAGGCATTGATTGCGCAGTTGAGTTGATGATGCTACAGGAGATAGTTCGAGATGTGTGGGACATTACACAGTTTTCCTTTTGGGGCCTTCCGAGGATTGGAGTTTGTTTGCAGTGAGATTGCTTGGGGGTCAAGCAATTTTAGGGAGGGCTGACCGCCATGTCCCCGCTTTTGGCGCAGCACGCGATCGCGGGAGATTGGCTCATCATGAGACCCCTCAGGATGACCGAGTGGTTAGAGGGTCGCTTCGGGCGCCTTTGGTTCAAGGCCGACATGCATTGGATCAATTGGCTTTCGCTTGGGCTCGATCGGAGACCTTTTTCAGAATTGCTATTTTTAGCAGTTCCTGGCAGGCAGAGTGGGACCACTGCTATTTTTAGCAGTATGACTTTGGCAGCATCCGGAATCACTTCTGAATTCGTCAGCATCCGACGGATCGGTAATCGGATGAGTAACGGACGAGATATTAATATTTAATTATATTAATTAAATATTAATTAATTAATGATTATATTATAAAGTTATAATTTTTAATTATAACTTAAGTTATCTGCCTTGAGGGGTGCGCCCATCATCAGGAAGGGGCCAGTTGGACATTTAAATTAATATTAAAATATTTGACAGGAAACTATTGAAAATAATAAAAGAATTAAAAGTCAATATTTTAATAATCCCTATTATTAAGGAATTCGCCCCTTTGAGAAGAATAAAGGTTTTGCATTGAAAAGAGAGCCATTATTACAGTTGATGAATGGGAAATTTGCCAGTCTTTGCCAGAGCACTGAGACCTTAGGGTTTCATCTCGAAATCGTCGGAGAACGAGCCATCTCCTTCGAAGCAGTTCAGAGGATGTGAAATAACATCTGATTTATTGCCAGTTGAGAAATTTCTTCATGCAGGAGGAATTACAGAGCTTCAGAGAATTAATTGATCTTCAGAGGTTAGCTACTTACAGAGTTTCAGAGAGTTTAAACTTCCAGAAGACAATCATCTATCAGGGCGTACCATTTCAGAGGAGCTGGACATTGTTATTTTGGAGGCCGTACATTTTAATTAATGCTGCATGCTGCTCAGCCGTACCTTCTCACAAGCCGTACTGTCTCTTATTTCTAAGTTGCTCTGAGGGTTTTGATTACAGAGTCATCCAGAGGAATTGTTAAGCAGAGGCGCCCATCTTTGTGCTTTCTGGAGACCTTTCATTAATGAGCCGCATTATATTTATTGTTGCTGTTTTCAGCCTGGGCCGTACTGTACTGTACTCTGGCCGTACCAGCAATTAAGAGGTGTGTTCTTGTTCTTGGTAAAAACGCCTATCATCTTGGATTCTATTCTACACCAGTTTGGGCGCTAGGGTATCAGGAGACACTGGGGATTGCCAAGCGGGAGGAGAGGAGCAAATTTCACACAGCCGTACAATTTCAAACAAGTTACCAGCAGCTGCAATTACCAGGTTTTCAAAATAAGATTCATTATTTCATGTTGCATGTATCTGGATCATATTTGTAATTGTTTTAGAAGATGAATACATAGACTGGCTTCTGTATTTGAGATAGTTCTTGTCGTTTCCAGTGTTGATTTAATTTCTATTGAATTTATTTCAATTCCTTGCAAAATCGTACCATTGCATTTAATGCTTAAAACCCTAGAAATGGTCAAAAACCTAAAACGCCACAAAAACATCAGACAAACTTTCAGAATCAGTATTAGGGGAAACAAGGGGTTTCTACAGCGTATTCTTCTTCAAGTGTTAAATGCGCCCAAGGTGGTAAGTGCCAAGGTGTTAGAAAATATTGCCAAGGGTGAATAAAGTGCTAGGCGTGGTTTTAATCTTCTTCAAGTATGCTATGCGCCTAGGGTGGTGAAATAAAATACAAGATGGTGTTGATGAATATTGCTAAGGCGTTGGAGCTTCAAGTGAAAATATCTTTTCAAGTGTGAAATAAAATGCGAGGTGATGAATAAAACGAAGTTGCTAGGCGTTGGAGTTGCAAAATAATAAAATTTTTCCTAAGGCGTTGAGGATGATGGAAGTAAAATATGATGTGCTTGAAGGAGGATCTTCTAAGTGAAATAAATTTCTCTCATAGGCAAAGTGATCAAAGTTGAATATAAAAAAATTCCAAGGCGAAATTTTTCTAAGGCAAAATTTTCAAGGTGATTTAAAATTTTCTCTAAGGCAAAGTATTTTCTTCCTTAGAAAATACGCCTAGACTCTAGAGGTGATAAAATTCTTCGTAAGGCATGAGCAAACTTTTCCAATGACGGAGTCAGAAGGATGACAATGTGGGATGAATTTAGAAATTTCTCAAGTCTGAGCAACGGGATGTTCACAGAGATGAAGAACGGATTTAAATTGGTGGAATAATATTTTTCTAAGGTTTAAAAATTTAAAATTTAAAATGAACCCGTTCGTTGTGTACCCATGGATTCATCGCGTTTCGGATAAAATTTTCTTCTGGGTACTAGACATTTGTGATGATTGATGGATTTCCATGTCTTCCGCACTTCACCAAGGCCTTCAACATGAAGAATTTAATCGGTGCTCGAATTGTGAATTTTCCTAAGGGAAAATTTTAAAATTTTCTAAGGCAAAGTGAATAAAATGTGTTTTCACGATAAATTTCTCCAGACAACGAATTTGAAGTGAATTGCCTAGATGATTTCGATCGAATTCTTCACAGATGAATTTTCTAGAGCGTCATAGATGATTCAAGTTTAAAATTTGCAAGACAGAGCTTCGACTGGGGAATTAAATGGATTAAAAGATGAAATTTAATTAAACATTTTCGAAAGTAAATTGAGACATGCCAGTCAAAGTTGAACTTCTAGAAGATTGAGATTCTCAGACAAGTGTCGAAAATGCTAGAGAGGGAAATTCAAACGGAGTAGTGGAAATTTAATTCACTGGCTAAGCTTAGCCTCTTCTAGAAATCGATTTTGCTATAAGAGTTGAGAAGTTTTTCCTTTTTCCTCACCAGTTGAAGGAATTCGATTTTGTTCCAAGGCTGAAGCTGAGTTGAGTGTTGAAGACTGGAGTGCTGAAGAAGTTCGAATTTTTTTTGTAGCTGCAATTGCTAAGGAATTTCAAAATTTTGCTAAGACTGAGGGTTGCAGTGAAAGGCGTTGGAAGTTCCTAAGTGACTGAAGTTCGAATTTGCTGAAGGTTGATTGAAGAAATTTCGACTTGAAGAAGATCATACTGCTGAAGCTGAGAAGGGCGACTTGAAGTAGGTTGCTGAGAGAAATTTGCTGAGAGTTTAAAAGTGCGCACTTGCTGATTTGCTGGGTGTGAAGTGCGAATTCACAAGAGTGAAGTCACTAAAATCTGCAGTTGCTGAAAGTGCGAACTTGCTGAGTGTGAAGTGAAGTTGCTAAAGCTTGTTCAGAAATTTTCTAAGTGATTGAAGCTCGAATTTATTGAAGAAAGAAGTTGAGGTTTGCAAACGAGAAATAACATTGCAACTTCTTGAAGTCGACTGGCAGCCCTGCAAAGTATCTTATTTATTTTTCTAAGTTAAATTGCTGATGAATGTTTATTGTCCTGCAGATGGCTGAGGCAAGGGCGACTGGCAAAGACAACAATGGTGCATCCAGGCAAGCAGTTATAAAGAAGCTGAGCAAGACATTTATGCCGGAGTCAAAGTTTACTTCAAAGTTGGGCAAGCTAACAGATACCAACTTGGGCTCCGTCAACCTTGAGACTTTCAAGAACAGAATGCTGGGAATTGGTAGTCATCGACCTTCGACCAATTCATACAACATTGTTCGAAGCGGGCTTTATGCAGCTGTTGGTTTCCCACCGGCCATTCAGTGTTCAGAGCTAATGATGGAGTGCGCCAACTGCTATGAGAAAGATCACAGGTCAATTATGTCACCAGATGGTCAAGTGCTTGCCAACCCCTTCAGCTATTGGTGAGGCCTTTGGAATTCCAATACACAGGAATATGATTTACAAGTCCAGAGAGCGAGCTGAGCGGATGTATGCTTTTGCATTCGAGAGATGCACGGAAACGATCAATACTCACTGGATGAGCAATCCCAAGCCCTCTCGTACGCAGTTGCCAAGGCAAATCATAGCAGATGATTTGAAGCAGGAGTATTGTGATCTCATCATGATGCTGAGTCGAGTTGGTGGCTACCCGCAGTCATTTATTTTTGAGCCATGGATGTTTTATTACATCAACCTCGTGCTGGAAGGGAAAGATTACGTCAACTGGGCCGAGATGATCAGTGACAATTTACATGAGCAGCTCCTGAGCCTGAGAAGAACGAAGACGTTCTATATGAGCTCTCACATTATTTACATGCTGGCCCGTATGACGAGGTATACAGGAATTACATACAAGGAGCCTATTGGTTGTGGCTCTCATCAATTCAAAATTCACGAGGCTTGCCCACAGTTGCACCTGGCAAGTACTACCTATTACAAGCGTGTCAATGACGCCTTCACAATGCACATCGCGAGATTGCTTCAGGAGCGGATGCATCATAGAGTCTCAAGGGAGGCCCAAGAATTGATTGAAAGGTATGGGTGTTGGTTTATACAATTTTCAAAGTTTTCTTACATAAGGCTGCAAGGTTTTTCATCATATCCATATAGGTTGCCTAAGTACCCAACCAACAGAATTTTAATGTTAGAGATATCTAGGCAATTGGTTGCCTACGATAAGATTCAGAAGAAAAAGAAGAAGGGAGGTGTTGACTTCCCAATTGTCATGGGCAATTCAGATGAAGTGTGTCCTTCATTATAGGTAGCCAGATAAGCCGAGAGTGAGCTTCAATTCTATCACTTTACATATCACACCAGTCGACAGCACTATGATCCACATAATAACGTCAAATGGGTACTGTCAGAAGAGTTTAAACACAAGGCAAATATTGAGGATTATTGGGCTGATGCACCGGATGAGGTTGAAGTCAGGAAAAGAATGTTCTCTCGGTTGCCAATTAACATGATCAGGGAGTGTGAAGTTGTTCCGGTTCCAGACCAGGTGAATGAGGATATGGACGTTGTCCATCCAGATTATGCAGCAGTGAGAGATACTCCACTTCCACTCCCGGATTGGTCAGAACCAGAGGTTGCTGACTTGGACACACTTTCTATTCCACTCTTGACATTTACCAGAGCATGGGTTGACAGGTGGGTGAGCAGGTTGAAGAGTAGGTCAATTGCTTTGACTTACAATTTGATGGGAGATCATAGGACACCCACCACCGGCAGGAAGAAACAAATCACATGAGGTTCGGAATCCAGAAGGAAGGAGCCAGTTTGGCAGGAGCCCATTCAGCCGGAGCCTCCACGAGTTGCAGTTGAGTCACCCACGCCATTGGAGACACGTTATCCAAGCATACAGGAGGTTTCTTTGTTTGCTGATCAAAGGAATGCATTGAACCAGGTGCAAGTGGTACAGGAAAATAATCAGCCACCTCGGAGAGAATTAGTTGGCCAGAGTGTCAACGCACCTAGTAGAGTTGATCAGCAAGATGATGAGGGGACTACTATTGACCCTCAGTTTCAGCAAGAGTTAGAGGCGACTTTGGAGGATGATGATGATATAGTTTCGGGAGATACTCAGCCACTTGAGGACGATGAGCCTCACCAGAATGATGTAGAAGTTGAACAGGTTCGAGAAGTAGAGGCACAAGAGTAGCGGCCATTTGATATACAGTCTACAGTACCTGATTGGCTTAGGGATAGGATGAGGAGAAGCCCCAGCGAGGAGATTGATCCAGCGGTTGAAATGGAAGAGTTCTTGAACAGGATCAACGCACCTCCACAGAAGAAGAGTGCACGAAAGTTTTCGAAGATATCAACTGATGAGGATGGTTCCCACACCCTTCACGTAGCCATGCCACAGGTTGATTGTGACCGAGATGAAGCAGTGCCAGAAAATTACGTGGTCACAACTTTGGAATTAGGACGCCCCACAGGTGCACAGGTTGTAGAAGAATGTGATAACTCCTACCTCGCCCTCAAGGACAGATTATTCAAGAAGGAAGGAAAGTACAAGAAGTTGAAACGAGAGCATAAGGCTTTGATTGGATATGTGTAGCAGTTGTCTCGTTCTCGTGGGCAGGAGATTCCAGTGATAGAGCTTCCAGCAGAGATACCTAGAGAGTCAATCAGTGGCTTGATGGAGTTAGGAAAGATGGCACAGGAGGCAGACAAGTGGGTCACAGGAGTTCGTGCTGAGACAAAAAAGTTTATGGAGGACCTTACTTTTGCTTTTCAGCAGGCTTCCAATATTTTGGCATGAATGGAGGCAGTTGATCAGGCTTGGGGAGATGCTTCTGTTTATCAGAGCAAAGTGATTTAGCGTCTTGAGGCTTTGAGGCATGTTCCTTTGCGATTGCTGATTGATGGAGGGGTCATTCAGGAGAATGACAGATATGATTTTTCTAGATGGTATTCTTCAGTGATCATAGGACGTGGTTTCTTCGACGCAACACAGGTGGATTCAACCAGGGTACGAAAGGCTATGGCCAATATCATTGATGGAGTTCAGAATACTTTTAAGGCCATATTTGCTGGGCGGTTGAATCCAGATGAGGTGAACATTGATAATTTGAGGGGTAGGCTGGTACCTTTCTTTTCAAAGGTGAAGACCTTCGTACAAGATGATTTCGAAAACACTTCTACTTTCTCCACCTTGATTCAGAGCACGCAGGATTCCTTGGTTGCTTGGAGAAAATCTTGTGCAAGGCATGAGCAGTCTGTTACAATATTGGAGTTTCAGCTAGATTGCATTCCACCCATTTCAGTTTAGGAGGTTGAGGCTGTACTTGGCAGATTCGTTGAGTTTGCAGCCAGAGAGGAGAATGGGAATGCACTTCTGGATGATGATCTTCTAGAAGACGGATTGTAGGCATTAATTGCCTTTACTATTTTGGGAGTGAGTGGGAATCTTTGCTCATTTATTGCACCACTCCCCATTCTGGTAGTTTTTAGGGTTAGGGCTGAGGTGGCTTAATCTTAGCCACTCTTTTGATTGTAACCCTAGCCGTCTTTTGGACTGGGCTATCTATAAAAGGGGGAGTCCCCCTCATTTGTAATTCATTAGAATTAGAATCAGAATTGAGCTAGAGATTGGAGGCTAGAGAGTAGAGCAGAGTAGACATTTTGTAGTGTGGAGAAGAAAAAAAGTTTTCCCTTTGAAAACTTTTGTGGAGATTGTTGTGTAAAACTTTCATGATAATAGATCTTTTCATTGATGGTGGAATTCGTCTTTGTCATGGATAGCTAGCAAGGTCTCTTCATCCTTTCGGATCCAAGTAGCATAAAGTAGCGTAATTTTCATTTCATGCAAGTAGTTTACTTTGGATGTGTGGTGTTTTATTGAGGTAGCTTCATTCCATTCCATACCACTAGCAGCTTGTTTATGATAAGTTCGCCTTGCGTGGTCCACTAGAGATTATCTTGAGTTTAACTTCGATTGTGATTTGTATACTTATATGCGTCATCCTAATGGTATATGTGTGCTAAATTATAATTTGAATATCTTTTGCTATCCCTTTGAAGATTGCACTAATTTTGCTGAAGCTGTCCAACGTGAGGCTAGGTGAAATTCGGTCGAAGTCTGCCGAAATTGGGCTCCACATATCTTGCATTTAGAGTAGAATATAAGTTTCTTAGGCCCTACACTCATTTACTTTCTGTACATTTCTGGTTAGCTTTAGGAAAACGAACTTATTGCCAAATCATATGCACAAGATCCCCTTCAAATCATTCACCTACTATTAACTGCAAGAAGCCTGAACAATTGTGTAAGTCCCCTCGTGAAAACAACAATTCACATCAAACCAACTGAGGGTATTCTAAGTATTTCGGAACCTTGGAGTTGAACATGCGAACTTTCTTGCAATCTTAGCGCACGGAATACTTTGATCAAGAGAGAACGGAGTAGCCTTCGGACTATTTTGTTTTGCTGATTGGTGTGGTCATAAAAATCACATCAACAAGACGTTTTTTGATGTTATCTTCTGCCAAAATCGCCACTCTGCCTTGAAATTTGCTGATAAATCTGACTTGTACCTGCAAAGAAAGTGTTTTGATGTCTTCACCAGCGATTGCTGATGAGAAATTTGCTCAACTCTGAAGGAAATTCACCTTTGCTTTGAAGAATTACGAATTTGCTCAAGCTGTGTAAATGAAATATGATGGTGCCATGCTTGAATAAATAGAGTAAAATTTGCACCATAATGTTGACTGTATGATTTAAAACCTCAATTGAAAATAGAAAGACTCTGATTGGACCCCCTTCAATTGAATTGTGACTGACTCGGAGTCTGGAATAAAATAATAATAAAAATATTCATCATGCGTTAGCACAAAGAGGCACCAATTTGAGAAAATTGCCATTTAATGCTTTGACATGCAAAATAAATATTAAATATTATTTTATTCAGTTGAGAAACTACGTTGAGCTCTTGGACTCATCCGGCAAACTTCAGTGATTTCGAAAAGTCCTCATTTGTCCTCACAGGCATCCATTTGCTCAAGATATTACACTTTTTATTAACTTCCTACTTTGTAGCTGACTACAAAGTTACAACTGGCCATATTCAACACTGATTTCTGGATGACCAGGTGATTCTGAGACTGTACAAGTGTATTCATTGCGAAGCCTGCAGAGCAAGGAAGAAATGTCTGCTGGGAGTCATCACTGCAAAATCCATCATTTAACACCTCAAAAAATTAGGCGCCCTTGATTAAATTGATTTTACGACACCGGACTTAACCATTTCTCCAAACTGCCATCTGACGCTTCAAACGGCTACCGACGACGAACGGTGAACCCTGCTGACAGGCAACCTAGCTCACTGCATGCCTAGGAGTATTCTGCATCCAACGAATATATACAAGGCATGTGATAGGTGTATTAAGGACCCCTAAAGTAAAAGCGCGCTTGGCTTGACAAGGCACAAACACCATTTTGACGAAAGTGCAACTCTCAACTAGATGTCCTACTTTAACCTCTGATATCTGGAGCCGGGATGACCTAATTCAAGCACTGTTTGTCTCAACGCGTAGCTAGAAGGACTTATGAGAGAAGACTCTAGAGGCGACGAAGCAAGAAAACTGCTTCTAAGACCTCAAAAAGAAAGGCGCCTTCCCCAAGATGGAATAGACGACCAGACTTGGCCATTTTTTGAGTTGTCTCCGTTTTTCAGTATTTCACCAAAGACCTCGTACGTACGAGCGTTTGCCAAATCTCGAACGCTGACGGCTGGGTTCGTTGAATAGCAAGAGTAATTGCGCTCAAGAGTCGTGAAGACTTCGAAAGCGAACAACTTCATTTGACAAGCCTAAAGGCTAGGCGCCTCTGACCTACAAAAATACAATGAATATTTTATGCTAGTCCACCTGTGAAATTACGTGCCTGGTAGAATCTCTGCCGCGATCTTTTAGAATGTCGGATTAACAGGAAACTTGGTGCATCATGAAGCTGGACTAGAGTAGCACTGATGTTAGGAAGACCTCGTCAGCAAACTCTGTCATCTTAGAGGTCATTTTGAAGGGCGCCCCTGAGCTACAGGTGCACTGGAAATGCAATTACACCATTTGAAGAAGTTTTGTGATGTCAAGTCTCTTTATTAGCTCATCTTCAGACGTCGACTGTCGGAGCTTTGGAACTCGGATGACTGCATTTGATAGCTTGTCGGACAGGCAGACTAGTCGTGAAGAGATTGACTGCATCAATCATCAGGAAAACCAAGATCTAACCCCCCTTTAAGAGGTGCGCCCTTGACCTACAAGGGCGCAAAAGCTGGAAAAAAACAAGCTTTTGCAATCTAGAACTTTGGAATCTTCAACTTCTGTCACCACTTGCCGGAGTTACAAGTCTCAGATAGCCTCGTAGGATAGCTCGTCGGACAGGCAGACCAATTCTGAAGAGTTTGATTGTATTCATCATCAAATGCCACAAAATTTAGGCCTTCAAAAAGAAGGGCGCCCTTGGGCTACAGGTGCACAATTTTGCTTTTCCTTGAGAAATCTTCAAAAATTGACCACTGAAATCTTGATTTTAACCACCGAAATGACTATTAAAAGTATAATTATCGTTGCGAAATGCTCCTCCACTGCGAAATTCTCCATTCTAAGTCTCTGATTCAGGTTTTGATCAATGGACACTGCCTTTGACTGACAAAACACTAACAAAACTCCATGCTTGATATTGCCCAAAAACTGTATTTTAACATCATTTTAGCAAGGTTTAGACTATTTTAAGCAAAATGCCTTGATAAAGCAAAAATTTGTTTTGGGTACAACATAATGTATACGATCAATCTCGCATTCACTCAACCAATATTCAAAGCAAATTCTACTTAATTTAATTCTAACTCTAATATTTGGTAAAGTTATGCAACCTTGCTTACTACTTGACAATAAAAGTGATTCAAAGCAAATCATGCATAAGAGCTTTTATTATCGGAAATAGTCTCAATGCAACAATTTCATACACTATCTCCACACAAATGAAAGTGAGAGATCAGCAGTTTAAATAGAGTTTTCAAAATCAAATGAAAGGCCAAGATTAAAACAATATTAACGGCCAAGATTAATACATCCCAACCCTAATTAGGGTTGCCCAAAATAACATTAGTTGACAACTAGTAAACAAGCAGTGAAGTGGCAGTTGGAGATATCTTCAAGGGAATGCATCCCTATCTTCTTGGGCAGCATTGTGCTCGAAGAACCTGGACACGACCGTGACAACTTCCTCCATCGTGACTGGTGGCAACATGCTTATCCTAAATTCAAGCCCGTCCAAATCCTCAGCACATTTGGAAAAGATGCTCTCCCAATCCGCCTCCTATCTCACAAAATCATTCCAGATGGCCAAGAGATTTGCTACTTTTGCGAAATCCTATCTCAGAATTGGTCCAGTAGCAGAGAAGAAAACTTTTTGAACCTTATGCTTCAATCTCTCCAGCTACATGTCATTTTCCCAGACAATCTCTCGGTCAAACACATCTGCAACTATCATATAAATTTTCTCCCAGATTTCTTTAACTTGCTCCTTAACTTTGAGCCCATCCACCTTCGCCTTCTCCAGAATCTCTCTCTGTATCGTCTGTTGTACCCAAACCAAATTTTTTGCTTCATTAAGGCATTTTGCATTTTAAGTTCTAAACCTTGCTAAAATGTTGTAAAATACCGTTTTGGGCAATGTCAAGTATGGAGTTTTTGTCAATAATTTGTCAGTCAAAGTCAGTTATATTGGTCAAACCCGAAGCAGAGACTCAAAATGAAGATTTTCACGATGGAGGAGCATCTTAAGACGACATTTCATATTGCAGACGGTCATTTCAATGATCGAACAGAGTTTTAAAGATCAAATCATGGAGATTTCTCGAGGAAAAGCCTCAAAGTGCAAGTATAGCTCAGGGGCGCCCAGTTTTTTGAGGTCAAGATCTTGTCTGAAGTGCTCAAGCATCCAGTCAATCTCTTCAGAATCAGCCTAGCTATCCGTCGAGCTATCTAGCGAGGCGTTCTGAGACTCACAGCTCCAGTTATTCACAACAGAAGGTAAAATCCCTAAATTTTAGGAGATGGAAATTTTGCTCTTTCAGTAAAAAGCCTAGCCCGAGGGCTTCATTTCAAGTGTGGGTAAACTCGCCGGGCCGTCAAGATACTGACCATGTCACCTAGTCTCGGGCTTATCCAACGTAGATATCAAGGGCCATCCGACTCTCGAGTTCAAAGCAAGCAATGTCCAAAGATCGCCTTTTAAAATGGAGTTTCATGTTTTGAGCTTCTTCGCTTATGCCCGCAAGTATTAAACCAAAGGCCGCCTAAAGGACCCCCTCCAGATGCCAATGTCTATGCACAGTCTTCAACATCGCGATACTCAGCCCACCAAGAACGCACCATTCAAATTTTGTCGACCGACGTCTCGTGGTCGGGCGTAGGATTCTACCACATCGCATTCTTACTTCGGGCGACCAACAAAATGGTTTTTCGCATTTTCATGGTCTTAAGGCTTCTTAGCCTTCAGCCGACCGTATGAGCCCGCTTCAAGGCTTTGAAGTCTTCACGACTATTGAGCGTAATCAATTTATCTTTCCAACGAGCATAGCCGTCAGCCTTCAGCATTTGGCAGTCGCTCGTGCGTGCGAGGTCTTTGGTGTCATATTACAAGGTGAAGATGTCCGAAAACGTCCAGAAAATGGCTAAGTCTGGGAGCGGTAAACATAAATAAAATACGCACTGGAGTTTTTGAGGTCTTAGAAGCAGTTTTCTTGCCTCGACACCTCCAGTGACTTCTCTTAAGGGCCCTCCTGGTTGTCCGTTAAAACAGATAATGCCTGAATCGGGTCATCCCAGCTCCAGATATCAACTGACAAAGTAGGGTGTTTTTGATGACGTTTGATTTTCGTCAAAATGACAAAAGTGCAACCTTGAGCCAGGGGCGCTTTTCTTTTTAAGGCCCTTAACACAGCTTTTAGCTGTCGTGCATACAGTCATTAGATGCAGAATATCTCCAGTCATGCCGTGAGCTTCGTTTCATATCAGTAGGGTTCACCATTCGCCGTCGGCAGCCGTTTGAAGTGTCAGATGGCGGTTTAGGAAAATGGCTAAGTCTGGAACCCGTAAAGCAATTTAATCAAGTGCGCCTAATTTTTCAAGGGATCAAACGATGGATTTTGCAGTTGTGTCTCCCAGCAGACATTTCTTCCTTGTTCAGTAGGCTTTCCGTTGATTATCTCAGATCAGTCTCAGCATCACCCGGTCATCCGGAAACCAGTGTCGAAGTTGGCCAGTCGCGACAGTGCTGTCAGCTATAAAATAGGGATTTAATTAAAAACGAAGTATCTTGAGCAAATGGACGCCTATATGCTCAAGTGATGACTTTTCGAAGTCGTGGAAGCATGACGATGAATCTCAGAGCTTCAACCAATTTGTCAACTGAAGTTCAGAATATGTCTATTTTTAGATGGTGTTTCTATTTTTGGCGCCATTACATGATAATAATTATTTTATTATTATTTTCAAATTTGAACTTCAGACAGTGGCAGTCGAACTGAAAGGCAACCAATCAGAGGCTTTCTATTCTGGTTAGGGTTTATGAAATCTTGCAATTGCTAAGTGGTGCGAATTTATTCTTATTTATATGTGGCGCCATCTTCATTGTTCTTCACAAGCTTTCAAAGAAAACTCGTATTTCTCAAGAGCAAATTTAATCTTTAGAGAAATTCGTGGTTTTTAATTGCAAATTCATTATCTTCAAAGGGAAAAATCGAATTTTATAAATTCAAAGTAAATTCAAAGAAAATTCGTATTCTTCAGAAGAGCTAAGTGGCACACATCTTCAAGGCAATTCGCAAATTTCAAAGGCATATTCAAATTCCAAAACAATTCGCAGTTCTTCAGAGGTTTCAAAGGCGAATTAATATTCAAAGGCGTATTTAACAATCAAAGGCGAAACCTCAAATTCATACAAATTCGTATTTTCTTCAAGGAAATTCGAATTTCTTTCATTAAAAAGGCGCAAATTTCAAGAGGAGCAATTCGTGGTTTTCAATTCCAAAGCGAATTCTTCCAGTTCAGAGGTGAAATCTTCATCAATTCACAGGGGCGATTTCATCTAACATATCTTTTTGCAGATTCAAGTTCACAAATATCAGCTATTCAAAGAAATCTTGGGCGATTTTCATAGAAGAAGACATAAAAAAACGTCTTTTGCATCCTTTAAATCTCAGATTTCTCATAATATACATTGTGCATGTTCCTGAAATTGGCGAATTTGGCAAGTCTCAGTATCTGGATCGTTTCCATATAATTTCCCTCGAGTTGAATTTGTGCTTGATTTTTCAATTTAATTTAGCTTCTAACATTCGTTTCGACCGCTAATTTTCAAGTGAAAATCTTTGTACAATCGGTAGAAGTTGAATTTCGCGAAAACTGACCTTCCTCGGGTTGTCTTAGAATCTTTTTCCTCGACAAAACCCATATCTCGATTTTTCGAAAATAATTCTTCAAAAGGCTATTTTTAACTCTAGCATGCTATTTTTAGATTCCAGAAATCTTGTTAGAACATAGCCGAGTTCACAGTCAACAGGCTAATTTTTCAAAATGCAGTTCACTCAGCTTGAATACAGGACCAAAACCGTCCTTACTCATGATTTTCGCAGGGTGGTTGAGACAGACCTTCATAAAGTGTTGCCAGAGGCAGTACTAGACCCAGTTAAGATCAGAAGTTCAATCGCTCGTAATATTGAGTACCGGGTTTACTAGAGGCCGCCCATACCTATCTCCGCTCAATCGCGGTTGAGTCGGTGGTGGGATGGCTTTGTATTAAGCATTACAATCCGGACTACTCGTGAGATAGCTTATCTGGCCGTCATTTGCGCCTCAAACCGCGGATATCGAGGAGTTTTGCATTCCTCAACATCCAATGTACTTAGTTGTTTCTATGTGGAGTGCCGCTTGATTTATGTGGACAAATGTCAGAAGAAGATGGCAGAAAGATGGTTAAAACAAGCAAAGAACAGATTGCCAAACAATGTGGGTCGTGGTGAATATAAGGATGAGTACGCGATTCTAATCACACTTTTGAATCGTGTCTCAGGTCAAGCACATGCAAATGTTTTCCACCCTTGGATGTATTACATTATTGGTCGCATCATTTATGGGCAGGAGCATTATGACTGGGCATCCTTCATCAGCGACATTCTACACACAGATTACCGGTTTTTTAGTTGCTCATGAGTTTCACATGTGTTCATATCTCGTGTACTTGATCGCTTATCAGGGTCAGTTCCGAGGACTTAACACCGTGGGCATCCTCACTGTTCAAAAGGTTTATCAGTATTATGATCAGCTTGAGTTCACCAGAGCTGAACGTCATTTCAAGCGTGTTCACGAGGCTTTCTTGACTTACACAGTGAGAAACTTGGACCGAACCGCATGTTCAGATTCCTGGGCAGCAGCCATAGGGGCAGCTGCATGGATGGATGGGCAGATTGGTTTATACAGTTCCCAACATACACCTACATCCGAGTATACGGCTTCACAGGAAATCCAGCTATGCTACCACGTTATCCTTCGGATAAAACAATCTTTCAGGAATTCCTTAGGCAGATGCATGATGTTCATTGTCTTCTACGCCGCAGGCACAGACCATCACTCAACTTTCCTTTTCAGTTTGGAATGTATTGGTGCAAGTCGGCAATTGATGCAAAGATCGCAGGACAAGAGCTTGAGAAATGTCATCTTAAGTACCTTGTGGAAGCACGTGCCTATGACCTTTCAGGTCATTATACAGCTCGCCTCACTGGAGGCACATATCACGAGCCTTCTATGGAGGATTACTGGGCAAATTGCTCAGATGACTTCGAGGTTCGCAGACGCAGTTACGGCCGCTTCTCTCTC
>VDFB02117213.1:0-47603 GCA_007258455.2 Sequoia sempervirens | reverse complement strand
GAGCAAAGATAGAAGACAGTTTAGCATCAGAGTTGGCTGAGAGTAGAGAGCACGTCACTAGTGCACTCCGGTTTGTGAGGACTCTTGTATCTCGCTTACCGTGTCGTTATCAGATTGAGGGTGGTGCCTACGTGGAGCTTACAGATGTTCAGCCAGAACTCCAGGCACTCATTCATACCATTTTCAGTGGGGAGACAGTTGGCTGTAAGGTTACTCAACTTACAGTCATGTCGACATTATTCGATGAAGCAACGAGGAGCAGAAGGGAACTTCAGTCTCAGATCACAGCTGGTGAGGACATGCTGCATCGACATAGCATCCTTCGTCAGAGTCTCATCGCTCCGCAGTACACAGTGATACAATCTCATTGAGGGGTTGATTGCTCGAGATCACACATAGTGAACTTCAGTTCCCACTTCTCAGAATAGACATTACACACACGAGTTGAACTGGATGTTACCCTTTTCAGTTAACTCGGGGTTGTCATCACATGCATACCTATTCTGAGAATCGCCTTCTTACACTTGGAGTTGTATTTAGGGTTTTCGTTAACTGATGATAGTCTTCCAGTTAACTTGTTTTAATAAGGACGTGCATGCTCGCACAATTGTCCATTTTTAGATTAGATGTTTCAGTTAAACTGAGGGTAGTTGCCCAGTTAACTGTATAGTTTACTTAATTAGGGTTTGGCACATTGCTTGCATGCATTGCAGGAACTATAGATAACACAAGGTGATTTTAGGGTTCCCTACACCTTGATGTATATAAATAAGAGCTTACGCTCATTTGTAAATAACTTTTGCTTGAGAGAGAAATATATGCTGTGCCCACCTTGCCCTCAATATTGCTCTTTTTCGTATTTGTTCATGTGTCTTCACTATTGCAATTGATTGTTATACCACATAGGGTTTCGAAAGATTGTGATGCTGAATTCTTTCCATAGATTAGATATATCTGTTTGAACATCTTTATCATTGAAATCAATTGTTATACCACCTAGGGTTCCAAAAGATTAAGGTGATAAGGCTGTTTTGTGTTAATTTACCATTGTGATCGATCGTTATACCACCTAGGGTTTCGAGAAGTTGCAGCGATAAATCTGTTTTGTGAATCTTTATCAATATAATTGAAGGTTATACCACCTAGGGTTTCGTGAGATTATAAAGATAAAGGCTGTTTTGTGAAGGCTTTGCTGATTCGATCAAGTGTTATACCACCTAGGGTTTCGTAAGATCGTCTTAGTAAATTCTTAAATCTGTTGTGCCCAATAAGTTGGTTTAGATTGAGATGATAGTTGTGCCACCTTGCCTTCAAGTAGAGAGTCTAAACCCGCTTATCGTCAGATAGTCAAACCTTGCTCCGTTTCCTCTTGCTCTGTTTTCCTGAGGAGATTGGATAGATATAAGTTGTAGTTTAGTTGATTTGAAAAACCAGAGAAAACTCAGCTGCAACGTAAAAGTTCTTTCAAGAAAGTCTTGTGCCTCTAGCAGCTGAAACAAAAAGACAGGAAGTAGTTTTAGCTTATTTTTCCTTTGCAAAGTATATTTGTCAAAGCACATCGAGGGAGCTTCCCCTCCATAATTCGAAGAGCACTCATTGCGTAGTGTGCATAGGCTGTTCATAACAACTTGTACTCCAGAGGTGTTAGTTGTTACGCCAACATCGTCACTGCCCAAAACCAATGGTGAAAATCATAAGCTGCTCTTGCAGCAATCACCTTTCCTTCAACCAATTCTTCCCTTGGAATGCCCTTTAGTACCTTGAGGCATGGAATGAGCCTCTCCTGAATGTCTGGAAGGTTGTCTCAAGTTTCCGCCATGTCAACCAATCTGGAAAGAAAAGAAGTTTGCTCGTAGGCAAGCGCTAATTTCTCCATGAACGAGGCTGCTTCCGTGCCCTCGCTTACCATCCATTCCTGGGCCTCCTTGGCCATGACCATCCCTTGCTCCACATCTTTGGCCATCTCCTACGAGGAATTGAGAAGAGGAGGAGCTACTGCATCACCTTGATTGAGTGGCTGGGTCAGATGCCATATATACTCCTTCATGCGTTCGACTTCCCTTTTGTATTCCTTCTTTTTCGCCACTTCTTTTTCCAATCTCGCCTTGACAGTTGAGACGGAATTATTCAGTTCTTCCACTTCCTAGCCTTTTGTTGTCGGGCCAAGATCTATAGTGGTTATGGCGTACTCCTGGGGAGTGATCTCATCCTGTGCTTTATCCACTGTTGGTACTGCGATATGTATGGAACGGCCGCCAGCTTCGTCTCTCTGAATGGTGGAAAATTTCTTGGTAGGTTTATTGGTAGCAACCTGTTCCAACCTTGCCAAGAAATCCGCAGTATCATCTTCTTCTTGGACCTGTACTGGTGCCTGAATCTTCATCCTCTCTATCAGCCAATCCGAAATGGTAGGCTGCTTGATACCATCTTCCTCTTGAACGTTCTCTTCATTTGGAATATCCAAGACTCCTCTAAGGGCAGAAATCATTCCCTCCTCAAAGTCATCATTTTGGACTTCCACTTCATTATCCAAACCCAATATTTCTATGCCCGTAGGTGATGAGGGCTCATCGTTATCCAACTGGATCGACTCATTGTTCTCTTCCTGAACTGCAAAAGGTCTCATCATTTCAGCCAACGATTCGTATGCGGTGGCCACCAGCTCATCAATATTCCAAGACACTGTGGAGCGAGATGATTCTATCCTATGTCGTTTTGGAGCAGGTTCTATCCTTGGAACTACTTCTTTCCTCTTTTTGCGAATCTCAACCAAATCATCATGATGGGATGCACCAACATTGGAGTATGACTCTCTCTCGCTCAGTAAATCATACGTGAGCGTTATTCTTTTCTGTCTCATCTCCTGGACATGATGGTCAACCCACCACTGAGAGTACTTAATCACTGGTCTCATCAATGTTGCCAAGTCTGAGTGCTCAGGCTCTGACCACTTCACGGAAGGAAGAGGTCCACTCTCTTCGAAGTGCGGTTGGACGTAATTTCCATCATCCTACAACTGATCAGGCACCTGACAAAGTTCGGTTGCCCTCATAAAGTCTACTGGCACTCTAGACCACAATCTTCTCATGACTTCGTACTCATCAGCGACGTTTGCCCAAAAGTCCTCCAATTGCACTCTGTGTTTGTACCTTCTTCCATCCACTGCTCGAATATGATGATGCGGGTCAAAATTGGCCCTGGACTTATAGGCTGTGAATGGGTACCACTGGATTTCTAGCTTGGCGCCCTCGGCCGCTTGTGCTGACGGACATGACTCTAACATATTCCCAATAAAGAATGGGAATGTAATAGCCGGCTTCTTAATTGGCCTCTGGATGTTTTGGTATTCTTCTAGCTGCCTTAGGACTTCAAGCAAGATCATCTGATTTGTTGGATAGATAGGCAACTTGTAAGGATTTCCAATGTATCCCTGGATCCTGACATATGTAAATTTTGGAAACTCGATAAACCAGGATCCATACCTGCTGATCAAACTTTTTTCCTCGTGACTTAGCCTTTGATGCATTCCTCCCTGAAGTGTTCTTGTGATATACATTAAGAAAGCATCGTGCACCCGCCTAAAATGAGATTTCTCCCTTAGCTGAAACTGCGGGTAGCAATCATAAGGCCTGAGTTCATTTTCTCTGTTGCCAACTTTGCCTTTGCAAACCAGTCCTGAGTATTTATATGTCCTGGCCAACAAATAGACAATGTATGAGCTCACGTGAAAAGACTTGGTCTTTTCCAAATTGGTCAGCTGCTCGTGAAGATTGTCACTTATCATTCGAGACTAGTTGAACATCTTCACGCCGAAAGTGATTTCGTCTATAAAATAATACATCCATGTCTCAAAATACACGCCTTGTGGGTTGCCGACTATCTTATTCAGCATCAAAATGATGTCCCCATAATCTTCTTTAAAATCTGTCCGGCATGGCCTCTTAGGCATTTTCTTTGTGGATGGTCTAGGCTTCTCTAGCCATTATTAACATTTGTGGTGCATAACTTTGACTGGCTGTCATACAATCCCTTGGCTTCCTCCTTGGTTTTGTAGATGGTACGGGAATGTGCTGGGATGCCAAATGTCTCCTATATGGCTACCTCGCCTAGGTGAGCCAGAACTCTTCCGTTAGGCGCAATAATTTGTCTTTTCTAAGCATTGTAATGAATGGCACATTCTACCATTAACTCAGCACAGTCCATTGCAGGCGGGAATTCAGCTGCTTGAAAAATTTCATTCCTCACCATTCGTTTGGCAATTGGTGTCGGAAGTCCCTCATGTCCATATACTCTTTTCTTGAACTCTACGAAGTCAACATGTCCTAGATCAGTGTCTGCAACATTTTTCCATTTTGAATTTATCTTTGACTCTCGCTGTACCCCCTTGCTAGCGAACTTCATTGGCACCTTCTTTGATGACTCTCCTACTGTGGTCATTAACCTACAGTAAAAATATTAACATTAATACGGAGAATTTTTAAAATAATTTATTTTCGTGCCTTGTGTTCGAATATTTTACTTTCAGCTCATTAAATAATTAAACTTCTGTGAAAAAGCAAGCTGAAAGTGAATGAATTTAATTGAGATTTAGCCAGAACTTAGCCAGAAGGAAAAAGACAGAAGGAGAAATGATGAATTTATCCAATTGAACTCCAAACCTCAAGAAAGAACTTTTGGTTGCAGATCAGATTTAAACTTCGAGAATTTAATCAAAAATCAAATGACAAAGTGTGCCTGTCTTGCTAAGAAATTCGACTTTCAGCCAAGAACTTCTTTACTTCCTCGAAAAAAAATTACTTTCTCAGCATAAAATTATTCCTTCCTCTAAGAAAATCGATCTTCCCTGCAGTAGAATTGATCGTCTTACAATTTTGAGAGATTAGCTTCTCTTCAGTTGTGTCTATGAAAAATGAGTTGCTGAAACTCATTATAATGCTCAAGAATTCGATTTGTTTTAGCAATTGCCTCTTTCTCTCTCGATTTCGATTTGTTTTCTCTTCTTCAAACAAGAAAGTTTCCATTTTTTTCTGAAAATACTCCATGGCGAGCTTATCCAGGAAAATCTCTTTGATTCTCCAAAATTCAATTTTTTGCTAGATGTTTATCTTTAATTCTCGAAATTTTGAAAAAAAACATTAAATGTCCAATTAAATTCGATTTTCCAAGTTTTAATTCATGGCAAATTTAATTTTGCCCATGGATTCTATCTTTGTCTGGCGCAATTTATTTTCTTCTGATACATCTCTAGCGAGTTTTATTTCGTCCAAGGCATTTTAAATTTCTAAGTATTGGAAATAAATTATTAAAATATTAAAATATTTAATTTATTTCCAACCCGTTCGTTTTGGACCCATGGCTATTTTAATTTTTCTCCCATTTTCTTTGGCTAAATGTTTATTTTCCAAATTCATTTCAATTTTTGTCTAGCCAAGTTAAAATTTTAGCCATCCCGTCGATAAATGTTATGCCAGATCCTCATTTTATTCCGCCATGGCGGACTTCAAATTGTGCCGGGCACATTTTCTTATGCCGAAATCAATTTTTTTCCTTGCTTGGACGAATTTCTCTAGGCAAAGTATATGTTTGGATGTCTTCCTTAGGCAAAATTCCATGACACTCAAACAAATTTTAACCTCTTTTAGCCAAGGGCGGACTTTCTTGCCTCTTTGCCATGTACATTTTCCTCTGTGCACTTAGTCAAATTCACCAATTTTTCCCTAGGCATTCATACTTAGGCAAAATTTTTAATCCTTCCTTTCCTTCTTATGCTAGGCGGACTTTCTCAAGTTCTTTCCACCTTCCATCAAGGCATGGCAGACTTCACACTCTCCTTGACATTTGCCTTTCATACTTAGACAAATTTCGGATTTTCTTTCTCCTCTAGGCATCCAGACTTAGCCAAATTTTGAATTTTTTCTCCAAGGCATCAAACACTTAGCAAAAATTTTTAATTTTTCCCCTTCTCATGCCTAGGCGGACTTCACAAGTGCCTTGCCAAGGCTGGGCGGACTTTAGAAGTGTCTTTCCAATTCTTCTCTCAAGGCATGGTGGACTTTGGAAGTGTCATGCCAAGTCAAGGGTGAACTTTCAAGGGTCTTGGACGTCCCTCATTTCTAGGGCGGACTTCAAACATGTCTTGCCAATTCTTCTTTAAGGCTTGGGCGGACTTTGAAAGGTCTTTGCCATCTTTCCTCATTGCTGGGCGGACTTTGAAGACTCTTTGCCATTTTTCTCCAAGGCATGGCGGACTTTGAAGAAGGCTTGCCATCTTTCCTTTATGGCAAAGGCAGATTTCAGCACCTTCATGCCATGTCCCTCAATTTTAGGGCCGACCTCTTTAATGTCTTGATATTCTCCTCTTGATGGCGAATTTTATTTCAGACTTAGGCAAAATTTATCACAAATTTCATGCCCTTTGGTCAATTTTTTTGGTGATTTTTCTCAGATTTTCCCTTGCTTTTCCAGATTTTTTTACTTGATTTTTCGATTTTCACTTTGATTTTTCAATGATTTTTTTTGGGTTGATTTTTGGTTCTAAAGATGGAAACATTGACCCGCTTGCCCGTGGTTGACTTTCTAAAAATAGAAAAAGAAAAATCCCTAAAAAATAAGGAACCCCGTTTGGTCCAAAAATGCCAAAAAGGAAAAAACGAAAAAAGCAAAAAAGCAAATACCCTAAAAAGTAGGTGTCAGAATTGGCCCAAAACACAGGCGATCTTCGTCTCCCGGATCTTCTGAGCACTTCCATGATGTTTATGCAGCGATTCAAGCATGGATTATTGACTTGGCTTGGATGACTCTCAAAAAGACTGACTTGAAACTCTGAAAGAAGTGACCTCATGAAATCGTTGCGCGGAGACAAAACCCTAAAAACTAGCAAACTATTGGGGGTCCCCATTTGCAATGGGATGGCTGGGCTTAAATGTCACACACTAAGCTTTGACTGCTTAGTGTGTGGATGTGGGCCCCTTTAACTTGTTCCGTTCCTCTGCCCAAATCCGTTTGCATAAACAATTGCCGTGACAGTCAGCGGTTAGCAGTCAAGCTGTGGGCCCATTCCTGTCACCTAACGTTCCTGTTCGTTTCCGTTCAAGAAATAGTCACCGTTTGAGTTTGAATTCAAACACTTTTCCCGCGTTGTTTGATCACATAAACCGAGAGCGCATGGCAAAAGGCCCTCACGTCTACCTCGCCGTTGAGTTATTTTCACGGCCTTTCCTGCTTGATGCAAATGGTTTTTGCAGCGGATAGAAGACATGGTTGTCCTCATGAGCAACAAATAGGTTTCAATCTCGATCAGTTTTATTTCCCAGCGTACTCCCCACCTGTGCCAAAATAGGAGCTTTGGAACAGGGTATGGAAATCCATCAAAGCAGGATTGAAAGGCAATGATGTTCTAGTAGACATGCTTCAAAATGAGGAAGCATAGACAACGCACACGAACTGTTTGACCGAATGCCTCAAAGAAATCTGGTCTCATGGAATGCTATGCTTGCAGGATATGCACAAAATGCGTCTGTTGAAAAGATTTAGAAACTTCCAACCAAATGCGATTGGTTGTGTAAAGCCATACTCTGCAACCTTTGCTAGCATCCTCCCAGCCTATGTGAAAATAGGAGCTTTCGAGCAGGGCATGGATATGAACGCTGCAACAGATCTGCCCTGATAGACATGTATGCAAAATGTGTAAACTTAGACAAGACACGTGAACTGTTTGACAGAATGGCTCTAGATTGTTCGACGGAATGCCATGATTGCATGATATGCAAAAATTGGAAGGAAAGACAAGGCACGTGATCTGTTTGACAGAATGCCTCAAAGAAATATGTTCTCACAGAACGCCCTATTGTAGGATATTGACAAAATGGATTGAGGATTTTTTCTTAGGTTCACGAACTGCAAAACATCCAATGGGTTGTAAAAACTCACCTAATTTTTGAGAATCTTAAATATTTACAATTTCTTTATCCAACACTATGAATCTAGTCTTAATATCACAAGTAATATCAATCGAAGCAAGTCCAAGACATTTATCTTTGAGAGGAAGAATATTCACTCACAAGAGAAATGTTGTCAACAATTGGTTCCTTTCCTATTATGTTCTTATTCCAAATGTAATATTGTCCCATGGGCTTGGTAAGTTCCTTGTTACTAATAAGAGTATATATATTATAGACAAACATGAAAGATATGTCCATGTTGACATTGTGTAAAATAAATCTTTTTGTGAGATCCACACCAAGCGTTTCTATAATGACACCCAAGATATCACCATCTTGGAAGAAGAAAACATTTTTAAATCTAACTTTGTTGATCTCCACAAGGATATTATGTTCGATAGTTGCGTCTTTTATTGTTATATCTCTATTTATGCTTGGTAGTATGATATTATGTTTTTGAGTTGAGATATTAGAAATAGTTCTAGTATTAATCTTGGCCTACTAAGATAATATGTTCTCATGGAACACCCTGATTGTATGTTATTAACAAAATATCACTGACTGTCAAAACATACAATGGGTTGTAAAATCTCACCAAATATTAGTTAACTTTAAATGTAATATTGTCCCATGGCCTACTAAGATAATATGTTCTATGTCTATCATACTCTTATTTCAAATGTAATATTGTCCCATGGCCTTGGTAAGTTCCTTCTCACTAATGAAGGTATAGATATTACACAAACATGGAAGAGATGACAATGTTGACATTGTGTCAAATAAAGCCTTTCATGAGATCCATACCAAGCACTTCTAAAATGGCATCCAAGATATCACCACCTTGGAAGAAGAAAGTATTTCTAAATATAGCTTCATTGATCTCGACAAGGATAGTCACCAAAGTGAATGAGCAGCTCTATTTTGACTTTTTAGTACCACAAAGATCCTAGAAAAGAGAGAGAGAGAGAGAGAGAGAGAGAGAGAGAGAGAGAAATAAATGATTATCATATAGCTAAAGAGTTAGAAGCATTTGACAAAAACTAATGACGTCAAAACCCTTTGAACTAAACCAAATGTGTGGGAAATATCACTCCAACATAGGAATTGATTAGTACATGACGTGAAGGAATGCTCATAGAAGGTGGAATGATTGCACGAACATCAAGATTAAATGTGTTATCCATCCCATATATTGCTAAGGTTAGGCCACCCATTGATAACAATGTGTGACAATTAAAAATGTTAAACTACCTAGTATAACACAAACTCATTGAAAGTGATATTTAGTCTCCAATTAATGGATAATCTTTTCTATATACATAGAATGATCACCTTGAAATTGCCCTTAATTATTATTTTTGGTGTTGCATGATTTAAATAGTAAGAAACAAATCAAATGGGCTTCAAGTTCTACTTCATTCTAAGATCAATTCCCTCAAATTGTTAGAGAAGACAACTTTTTGTAGGATTTTCGTGAGGAACCTCCAATTACTTCATCATATGATTTTTTAATATTAAGAAGTTGATTATCATGCTTTTTTATTTTTGTTGGAAATTGAGTGATTTCTCCCATGTCTAGTGTTTGAGTTCACTTACAAGGAATCCAAATTGATCTCTTTCTTAGTGAAATTTTTCATTAAGATTTGACTATCTTCACTTGCAATAATGAAGGGAATGAACCATAAGAAGTCTATTTCCTCCTACAAGTTTGAACTTTCCTCACTTCCAAGTAATTCACTAAAAAAGAAGATTGATTCAACCCTAATGAGTTTAGAATTGGTGTAAGATTCTCCTCTATGAGATTTGGTATAAGTGATTTTGTAGCTTCTTTCCCTAGTTATGTTGTGAAATTTTTGTATGTTCTTTTTACCTTTAGTTAGCTAAATTTCCCAAGATTGTTGCCTCTAGATTTTATTTTATTTTTCTTGTAAATCTATTAGTTTTGAGATAAGATATATTTCGTTCATGAATTGATCCTAATTCATTCCTCTAACTATGATTAATTCATTGAGAGTGTTTAGTTCTATTTCAATTCTTTCGTTTTCAATATAATATTCTTGAAAATTTATATTATTGTTCCAATCTTTATGGATATTTTAGGACTACAAGTTTTTACTAGAGCATGCATCTTGGTGATTCTTACTTTTAAAAGCTCACTTCCCCAATTTTTGACAAGATCTTTGAAGGATTGATCTTAAAACTACATATTTTTAAAGAGGAAGCTACATGTGTGGTTTAGTTGATCTTTCATGACTTGTAAAGTCAAGGGAAATTGATTTAAACCCAAGCTTATGACTATTTCACATTTTATAGAATCATTATACTCAAGTCGTTTGGGAAAGATAATAAATATATCCAATATCTTTACTATTTTTTCTTAAATCTGGCCTTTTGTTGGTCCATGTGAGTATTCTATTCCGAGGTGTTAAATCTAGAGTGTATTAATCTAGATAAAGAAACTAAAATCAATTTGTGATAGAGTGGTCCTTCTTGTACCTCATTGTTTGTCATTTGAGGTTAATATTATAGTAAAATATTTACATACCATATATAATTAACTTATAATGGGTTTTATGATGTAATAAATTCTCTCATAGTTATCTCCTAAGGTTGGTGCAATTAAGTCCATCTATGGTAAAAATAAAAAATTATAGTTTGGAGATGATGCTAGTTACCTAAAAGAGTTTCCAATTGGTTATTCGGTTTACCCTACCTATTTTCATAAAATTTTGAAACTATAAGAGGTATCTTTTTCTTTGATAGATGAGGCATGCATTCACATGTTAATGTTGTGATAGCTTATTTGCCTCTTTAGAATTGATTTTAGTTTTTTGTAAAAGGATCATGCCTAGTTTCTATATATCTAAGAAATTCTTTACTAGGTATCATTTTGATATAGTCATGGTCAAACTTGGGTCCAATGAAGGACTATTCAATCGTCTATATTAACATAAAAATACACACACAACACAAAGATCTTAGAAATAATAATGGATTCTTATTTAATTAAGCTTACATGATTATTACCATGATTACAAATTATCAAGTTTCTTTGTAATGGGCTCTATTACATGCTAGGTCATAATCATTTCATTACAAGTTCACTATGACAATTCAAACATAAATTCCACTAAAGTATAGCCTCATAATTATACACTAGTCTAATTACCTCCACTATGTTGTATTAGTGTTTCCCTTTGGATCACACTCCAATTCATACTCATTTTTCTCTACTCACAATATTTATCTAAGACATCATAGTCTCACTCTACTTATGTTATGCCTCTCAACTTCTTTCGTTACCTTTTCACATACCTTTCTTTGATCCAAAACTCTATATATATAACATCCACATTTTTTTCTAATGATTTGTGTTGGCCACAAGTTGGAAAAAATTCCAATACCACTTGTAAAATGCCATCAACTATGAATAACAAAATTATAAATTTAAGCAGCTCAATGGTGGATTTAATTTCCTCATGGTGCTCAACACTCATTGTCAATGGTTCAATAAGTCCTTACAAAAAATATATTGTTGGTGCAAACTCTAAATAACTTGCCACACATGAAGAGAGGTTTTATGCTCCCTAACAGATGCTACCTCTGTAAAAGCGAGGCTGAATCGGTTAACCACCTCTTTATCCACTGTCCTTTCTCCTCTCTGGTTTGGGACAAGCTTCTGAAATGCTGGCATTTTTCTTGGGTCCCCCTGGAGTCGGTTGAAGACTTTTTTGTTCAATGGAAAGCCCCTTCTCTCAACCCCTTTATAAAAAAACTTTGGGCCTTCTTGTTCCCCCATGTGGCATGGGGAATCTGGAAAGAGAGAAACCACAGGATCTTCAGGGATAAGGAATTGTCGGAGGAAATTGTGTTTGAAAGAATCCTTAGGATGATTAAAGAGAACTTCTCTGTTGTTCCCTTCAGGGAGGGCAAGTTTGAGGCTGTGGTTTGCTCTCCTTATGACAGCCAGATTGCTAGGGAATGGAGAATTAAATGGGATTTCCAAAGCTCCAAATCCGGCCAAAAAGTTCAGGGAGGGAGTTTGTTGGAGTTTTCCTATGGATGGCTGGGCCAAAGCCAACTTTGATGGTGCGGCCAAAGGAAATCCAAGGAAGGCTGGGTGTGGAGGGGTCCTAAGGGACTCGACAGGTAACTTTATGGGAGCTGTTGCCACCCCTTTGGGGGTCCAAACTAATCACGTGGCGGAAGTGGCAGGCGCTTATTACATAATCAACCTAGCAGTGGAAATTAAATGTAAAAATTTATGGCTTGAAGGTGATTCAAAAAATATAATAAACAGCCTTTGTGGTAGGTCCCAGCCCGCATGGTCAATTAAAAATTGGATTGAAGATGCTAAGGTTTTACTTAGTAAGTTCGACAAAATTAAAATCAGTCATGCTTACCGCGAGGCGAATGCAGTTGCGGATTTTTTTGCTAATGAGGGAGTTAAGAGTGATAAAATCCTCATGTGGCACAAAAGGATTGACCTACATTTTGATGCTCAAGCTTTATTGGTGTTTGATGCGGTGAACGGAAAAGTGGCAGCTCCTTGTAATAATGATGAAGGTACAAGTCATGACTAACAAAATAAGTAGACTATATGGGGCCGATAGTATCCGGCAGAATAATTATTTATCTTGGCACGCTTTGTGGGTCCTGCGAAGCAAAGGAACTATTTGGAACAGGTTCTCCATTTGCAACAGTATTTGCACCGAGATCTCAAAAATGGGTGGGGAACGGAAGAGGGTCGAACCTACCAGTTTCGAGTCACACACCAAGAACACTAAAGTGTGGAGCAAAATAAGAAGTGGTGGCTTACTTCCGTTCATCGAGAAACTCCACGGCCCTCAGGAGGAGATTACTGATTTCTTTGAGAAAAACTAGAACAATGGGGAGGTTCTCCTCTTTGGGAGGAAAGTTCAGATTGATGAAGCTTTGATTGCGGAGGTTACTGGTATCCCGACTGAAGAGCATAAATTTTTTAGAGACAAGAAATTCTCTGATGAAGCTATGATGAGGTTCCCTAATACCGAGCAGAGAAGCAAAAACTTGTCAAGATGTCGAACAGTTACTACGAAGCGGACACCATAAAAGCTTTATGGAGAAAAGTGCTGAGGGTTATAATGGAGTACATCACTCTTGACGACCGCTTCACTAGGGTTTATGGATACCACTTCGTGTTGCTTGTCAGAGCCCTGATGGTTCTCTGTTTCAAACGCTAATTGATTTGTTTGTCGTTTTTGCAATTTTTGTTTTTTTTTGTATTTTTGAAGGTTTTACAGGCAAAACTGAAAAGTACGATTTACTAAGAAAAATTGCTAGAAATCTAAATAAATTCAATAATGCAATTTTATGCTCAGATCTTGCTCAAATATGATAGGCGCCTCAATGTATTTAACTTCCAGAGCAAGTACAATGATGAATATGGAGCTATAAATGAAATACAATAAATTTATTGAAGAAAAACCTGATTTCTCTTAATGGCGGCTGTAATAAATGCAGATGGTACGGCCAGAAATAATAGAGTCTTCAGGCTCGAAAAACCATGCAAAAATCTCCTGTAGACCAAGGCGCTCAAGATCCAGTCGCCAGTATCTGAAGAATAAATGTGTTGCTCCAGAGAAATAAAGGTACGGCCTTGTTGGTACGGCCAGGTACATCAATGAATAAAAAGGTACGGCGTCTTGTAATATGTGCCAGAACACTGATAACTAATCTCTGCTCAAGTCGCCCCTGTCTGCTGATGATTATCTCTGAAAACCTCTGCCAAAATGGATGAATAAGCACAATCTGTGATCTCTGTGTGAAATCACCAGGTGCAAGCTTCAGCTGGTATTTCACAGCCTCAGTCTGCCTGATCTCTGAAGAGTTTTCGTTCTCCAGAAACGATCGTCTGCCAGAAACCCTAGGGTTTGCAAACTCCAATGCTCAGATGCAAGAAGACAAAATTGAATAATAATCAGGATAGTTCGATTTTGCCTTGAGAGGAAATATATACCCCTTGAAGAAATTCGACCCAATCTCCTTTTAATTGATCATTTAAATAAATGATTTAATTTCGCACTTTTGACTTAGGAGATTCATTTAATAATTGGCGTCCATCTTTTTAATGAATATAAAATACTCATTAAGTCACCTTTTAATAATTTATTATAAAGTATAATAAATACTTTATAATTGAGCCAAATAATTAAATATTTCAATATTTCAATAAAGTGACTTTAATATAAAGTCAAATTATTAAATATTTAATAACTCATTAATTACTCCTTATTTTTCCGTCAAATCAACCAACTACTGAACTGGGTCGAATCTGAGCTGAATAATTGCACCAGGTGCCCTGCCCGAAATAGCAGCTTCCGCCTGACCTAACTTTCTAAAAATAGAAAGTTCCTGAAAAAGCTCTCTGGAAGATTCTGCGAAGGCCCAATCTGACACAACTGCAAACTGGAGCTACCAAACACTGAGCAACGGCTCCAGATGATCCTCTGAACACTCTTGTCAGCCTACGAGGATCGTAATGATAGGCTAACCTCGTCACCAGTCTGTGCTGACTAGGATGGGGACATGACATTGCTCAATCACTTCCGGCATAAGGTGCGTATTTCCATCCCTTTCTTTTTGCTCTGTTTCCTGAGAAACAACTTTTCTGACCACAATAGGAGCCCTAAAAGATACCCGATTCTTCACACGGGTCTTTTAAGGCTCATTTATGAGCACTTTTAGAATATGCCTGCCCTCTCAAACCCTTTTGCCCCTTCGGAGCCTGATGAGGACGATACTAAGCCTAGTTTATCTGGGATTAATGTTACTCCTGGCCGTGTCAAGCTTTCCTCGCTTCCCTTGCCCCCACCTTCTGCCTCTGGCCGCTCCCCCCAGCCCTCTGGTGCCTGCTCTGTTCCTGCTCCCGGCCGCGCTAACCCTAATGCTATTTTGGCGAGCTCTAGTTCTCTGGCTAAGAAGTTAGTTTCCTATCCTGAAGATTCTCCTGTTGTTTCTGCTAAAGCGGCCGAGGTCAGTCTTGAGGACCCCCACTCCCCTCAGAATATTCAAAAGAAGAATTGTAGCCCTCCCAGAGGTGTGGAGTCGGTTAATTTTAGTGTCAATTCTGATTGTGACCCTCGTTTTGACTTCGTTGGAACTACCAAGAGATGCTCTAAGGACCAATTTAATTCTGCCAAATGGTTATTTTATGAAATCAGTGAGTTGAAGACCAAAAATTTGTCTCTTCATAGTAAGTTGGGGGAAATTGAAGCCAAAGTTGCTGGGCTAATACAATTCGAAGTGGAGAAGAATACCTTTGCGAAGGCTAGCATGCAAGAGGACAATGCTGTTGAAAATGATCTTGATAAAATTAAAGGAACCATGAAAAAAATTATTGATCAGAACTGCAGAATAGCCAAACATAATTCATTAATCATCAAAGCCTTTACCGAAAGAATGGAGAAAACTCAGAACAGAGCGTTGATTGTTGACTTAGATAAGGAGAAAGACCAGGATGAGGACGCGGGGGTTTCTAGGCGTACTAGATCAAGTATGAAAAGAAAAGCCCCGTCTACCCCAAATATGGCTAAGATTTTCATGGAGGGGGTCTAGGAAATGGTGGACCTGGAAGAGGTTGCTGACGAGCTTCTGAAGACTATGGATTAGTTGTGGCTGGGCCTTGGTTTGTCTGTCTGCTGGCCTTCTGTTGGCTTTATTGCGGCTTTTTACGGCTGTCTGTTTTAGCTGGTTTTTTATCTCTCTGGCAGCCTTTTTGTCTTTCAGACCTTTGTTTGTAATGTTACTTTGTAGTTTCGGGTCCCTGTAAAACCCGTTTATCCCTTTTATCAAAAACTTGCCACACATGAAAACAATCCTAATTGTTCACAATTATCCACTTGGTAGACATTATTGTACCAGTTTACTATCTTTTTCTCATATAATTATTGTTAAACATTAACATGAAACTAAAAAATAACAAATCAAATTAATCCTAAAAATTTTAAAGCCAATTTCAAGTTATGATGAAATATAATAACTTTATTCATGTCATAAAATACTATCTACAAACTAATAGAGAAACAAATAACTAAACTAAACCACTTTTCTAGAATGGCGCAAGATTACCATAGTACTTAGGGATGACCTACATCACATACTTGGAGTTGATAAAAATGATCCTCGTTTTCCAATACAAGCTACCCCTACCTAGGAATTCCAACCTACTAAGTTTCATCAACTTGTTATTTCCACATCTTCACATATACCTCAAGCAATCCACCCTATGTACTAATTTTTGTACTAGTATTTGACAATTATTTTTATCAATCATATTATGAAGTATTTTTATTTTTTTGTATTTCATCACAATCTTCTCTATCCCTCGCATATGTTAGCCTCCTTATTGGTTGCACATAATTTTATATTACATTCTTTACTATTGCATGTTCCTCAATAAAACTCCTTATCTTGTTATTTTTCTTCCTTGTCCTTTAGTTGAGACTTTTATTCTCACATTCCCTAATCTATGGTACTTCTTTTGTATTCTCAATTTTTTTTTTCATCCAACATACCATATATCCTCGGAATATTACATATAACTCCTCTCCAACACACATGCTTGCATTGCTATTAAATTATCCATCACTTTCCCTTAGGGGCATCAACTCATATCTTTATCTATATATTTCGATAAGGTGTATAGGTGTTATCCCTCTCATCATACACCTACACCATACATGATATACATCCATCAATGCAATATTTCTAGCACCTCATCATAATATGCTCCTATGTTGAACCCCACTAAAAAATTCTTCTATAGTATCTTATATCACTAGTACTGCCGCCATCCAATATTATATGGTTGTGAAGTTATTTCATCCAACTTAGTCCAACATTTTCTATCAATTCTATAGACACCAAATTATCCATACTCACTACTCCTTGTTCTATACTCACAATCTCCATCCCAAACCACATAGTCTCACTCTTCTTCTATTCTATCTATTTTTTTTTCTTCCTTTACCTCTTTTCTTATCTTTATTCAATCCAAAACATAATATATATAACATAAAAAATCCAATTTGATCAATATTAGCTACAACATAGCATAAAGCCATATACAAGATGTAACGTGTCATCAAAATTACAAATTGAAAGGGTTAAATAATGGATAAAAATCTATGTGGTGTTCAACACTTGACCTCAAGGGTTCATAAATCCATATCTTCTATTATTCCAAACTTTAAATCACTTGCCATGCATGAAAAAAATCCCAACTATGCACATTTTTCCACCCGATAGATGCTCTCAAACTAGTTTACTATCTTTTTTCTTATTAAATTCTTCTTAAATTTTAGCATGACACTCAAAAATAATAACTTAGAAGTCACTTCCAAAAATTTAAAAGTCAACTTCAAGTTCTAATGTAATTTGGTATTTTTCTTCATCATAGACTACTAACTACAACAAACAAACAAACAAACAATTGAACTCAACTAAAAAAAATGACTTTTTCATAATGATTCAAGGTTACCACATTGCCTAGGTATGCTCTTGCTTTTGTTAGGGGCATTGAGGCCCTTAAAATTCAAAGTTAATATTGTGATTATAGTGGTGGAGATACTTCCCCCTACTCTAATCTTTTCTTCTTCTTTTTTTATCAAAATTTAGTGTAGATTTAGTACTAGATTTGATCTCTTTAATTGTGACTTCTTGAATTATATTACAAAACATTCTTGTTTTGGGGTTGTAGTTAGCTTTGGCCTTTTGTGTCTCCTATTATGGTATCAATAAAAAATTAAATGAGACCAATATTTTGGCTTCCTCATTTTTACCTTTGGGTCTTCCTCATATGCTTCTAATCCATTAAAATTTATTTCTAATGATCTAATTTCTAGTTCAAGAGGAATTTCCTTAATGTTTCCACCAAACTAGGAGAGCAAGTCATCATAGTGAAAATTGATCAACAATTTTTTGTAGGGTATTTATAATATCCTCATTTCCATTAATATTTTGTGTTGGTATTTTTAATGTAAGGATTACTTAGGCTCAACTAATGATTTTCTAACCAATTTTATAATAATTTATGGGATATTCTATCTATATTTTTTGTGTAATGAATTTGTAATTTTTGATAACTACAAAATATTGGATTAACCTCAATTCCTATCAACTAACTCTAGCTCCATATATTAGATTAAAGAAGAATTACATTTTCAATAGGGGTTTAGAAAAATATCTTCTTATACATACCCTAGCATAAACCCTAGAATAACCCTACATAATTAATTCATATAAGATTTCAAAATTTTAAAGTGAGTTTCCAATTTACTCCAAGATTGTGTGGTACCACTATTCTTCAAGAAGATAGCAAATTCTAGCACCTTCATTGTTATCATTTAAGGAACAAGAGTTACATTAACTAAATTTTGATTTAAAAATAAGGACATTCAACTGGGTGAAATTTGAGTACCATGGCACATTGTGATAAAGGAAATGAATAGCAATAGCATATGGTCTAGCTTTTGAACTTGAAGCACATGAAAGTGGCATATATATTTTAAATTTTGAATTAATTTAAAATAATTAAATTTATAAATATTAAAAAAATATGTTTCATTTAAATTTGAAATAAAAAATATTAGGCATTTTTCAAAACTTGACACTTTTCTTTAATTATTTAAAAAGTTCAAAAAAATGATATCATCTGAAGAAATATTCTTCCTCTAGGGCATCATATTTTTTGATTTATTTTAAAAAATAGAATTGTTTTAGATAAAAGGTGAGAGATCATCAATAATGAATGTATTAATAAAAGTGAAACTAGGGATATATAATTAAATTTAGTAGTTAGATGGCCAAGTTTGAGAGAGAGAGGGCCAATTGAGGAAGAAGTTGAAGCATTGGTAGTTAGTGGAGGAGACATCAATTTCAAAGTGGACGTGGAGGAAGGAGAAGTAGTAGGGGGTAAAGGAGGAGGATTCTGAAATAGGAATCTAAGTGTCTTTAAAACCTCTAAGATCCTAGTTGACAAAGACTCCCTAGGATAGTCACTATGAAAGTGTTGGGAATGCATGAAAACTACTATAAAATTGCTAGTCAAACTAGTCCACATTGTATTGAAAACATAAGAAGCTACATGAAAATTATTTAAAGCATTTCATGAGAGAATAAAATCCCTATTTTGAGGCTCACCCATCATATCATCATAGGCAATGACAACTTGACTATAGAAAATCGATGGTAGTAGAAAATCCTAAATGTACCTATAAGAAATTGTATTTGGGAAGTCTATATCCTACACCAATTCCATATAATTAGAGAGGAAATTAGACATGATACCAAAGTAGTAAAGTATCTTGGTGCCACCTTGAAGATCATCACCTAAAATAGCTTTGAAGGCCCTTTTCAACATGGGGCTAGTCCATAGAAAAAATGTGTGCTAGTAAGGTGGGTTCAACTAGACCTAGAATGAATGGTTATAATTATTTTGGAAGTACGCAAATCATTCTATTTACTTCCATCTCAACCCATCTAATAGGATGTAGAGAAGAAGAGGAGTAAGATGACAATTGAAATAGTAAGAGACCATAAAGAGGAATGTTCCAATGATTGGCCATATGAGGTAAATAAAGGGACAGTTCTATCATTCACATTTCTATTTATTCAAAGGTAGGTTGTGGTGGTATTGTAGAGTTAATAAAATTCTAAATAGAAGAAATTTAAATGAAAATTATATTTAAAACTAGCTTGTCGTAATTGTTTACCGTGTGGAGTTGTAGGCTAAGTAAATGAGTCATTTGGCTGAGAATATTTAAATGGTGCATAGACTTTAGTAGTTAATGAAAGGGTACATGACATCAAACTATGTAATAATTATGGAAATGATATTTTTAAATCTTGATACTTTATGTTCGAAGATGAGTCATAGACCATAGTATTTTCAATTTGGTCAATTCTCATATTGGTTATAATATAGGTAGCTTGATTTTATTCTCTATAATAATGGTTGAATTCATATGAGGCAAAGTCATCCTTACATTATGGTATGAGAAAAAAAAAGTATTTTTATTTGAGGAATAAATCAACCTTATATTTGGGCAATACAACCTACTTGTAGAGAAAATAAAAGAAAATATTATTAATTAAAAAAATAATAAATATTTTTAGAAACTATGCTTTTAGATCTACAAAAGACTATTTTTTAAATAATTTCAAAAAGATTATAATTTGACATTGAACACTAGTAGACATTTTTGTTAGTAAGTACCTCTTTCCAAAAATGTTCTAGCTAGATCTATCTTAGATATAAACTTTTTGGTTGAATCTAATTTTGAATAGAAATATTATTATCATTTTATTTTTTTTAAATGAATCTAACTAGATTGCATCATTGATTATGTCCCAAATTGTACCTAGAATGTGCCTTGACAATTTTTAGTTTCCTAACAATAACATTCTAGTGTGATTTTTTTGAGTTGGAACTACTTAAGTCACATAAATGATGTGTTAGAATGAGGAATAATTTTGCATGATTTTCTTAAAACCTATCATAAAGTGTGAATTTTTTTTGGAATTTCACCCTATCATAAATTCTTTATTACTTTCTTCATATAGTGATAGGTTTGAGGATAAGAACCTCATACTTAGAATGTATATTCAAGATCCCAAACTTGGGTTAGTCATTGTTTAACGCCAAATATTATGTCTTAATTCTCCCTAACTGCTCATTTATCTCATTTTTGTAACTATAAATAGAGGAGAGGATTGGATTTCTTTTTAATGTTATATTTCTCTCGATTAATTAGATGGGGATTTATTAGAGCCTTTTCCCAATAAAAGAATAATATAAAAATTACATCCATAAGAGAATAAATTGTCATAATAGTTAGGTGTAAAACACCTATACAAAAACATGAAGAAATATTAAATTACCATTACAAACATTTAAACAAAAAAATAATAAAAATATATATCAAATTATAAATGCCACTCCATACAAACACCACAACCATAACTAACATCATAAATAGAAAGGGAATCAACAAAACTCCCTAATGCCAAAATCGTGAATTCTCTACCACATTGCAATCCACTAGGTATTTAACCTCTATTGCATTAGGGTTCTACTTTACAACTGTCAAGACACTACCAAGTATGGGATCAAGTGATGAGAACCTACTTCAAGAAATAAATCCTTCCTATGCTAAGCTCTATGGATCTTATTTGCACAAAAAAATAGAATTGTGAAGTTGCTAGAGACCTCTACATGGCATTGGCTATGAATCACCATGGAATTTGTCAACACCTTCCCTATATCTACATAAAAATATGAAGAAATAGCAACATGTGCAAGGTACTAGCTTCAATTCTTCATTGTCCATAGGTATAAATCCTAAAGGAATTGAATGGATATTCTTAACACCATCACTAATAATTTTCTTCCATATTTACCACCACCAGTTTCTTAAACTTCAACACCTCCATATCCTTGAAACATATAGGGCATAGAAAGCATATAATCTATAAACTCTATGACAAATTAGGGATAGCTAATACCAATTAGAATGAAATCCTCCCTTACATTGCAAGCCTTATAATGTAGGGGACATGATTATCCAAACTAGTGTCACCCAAAACTAATTTAAAAAAACTTAAGGCAACTATTTCATTATAAGTGAAGGTTTAAAGCAACCTCTTATTCATGAGTTAAGCTCTCTTTTAAGGATCACTTTCCTTCTAATATTTATGATTGATTATCATGGTGATCATTGAACTATAGACCACCCAAAGGATAAAACATATATTGCACAAAAATACCACCACATGAAAATTTACTAGTAATAAGACACAATAGTCAAAAGCCACCAATTATGTGGATTTAACAATGTTCCTATGTGTTGTGACCTTTTCACACATCGCCCCATTCAAGATGGGGACCCCCTAATTTTTGCTCCATTCTGGTCTTTTGGCTTGGGTTTTCTTCTCTCTCTCCCGCTCTGTCTCTTTTCTGATGTCCGCCTTTCGGGGGTTGCGCCCGTCAATGAGCTAAAACATGAAATTGACCAAGTCTGAAAATTAGGGTTTCATCTTTCTTGGTTAGTCCAAGGTCGAACAAAGTGAATAAATTGAAAATTGAGCTTAACAGTGTTGTATGCATGCTTCCAGCAGGCTCTCAGCAAGTTTTCATCAGATCCTGAGGTACTTACTATTTTTAGTAAGTGTGAAGTTACAGGCAATCTGGCAGCATTTTTGAGATTTCAGTGACACTGCATTCAGAATACATTAGACTACTCGTGTGCAAAATTTGAGTGAAAACGGACAACTTACTATTTTTAGCAGTCCAGCTTCTGGAGCAGATTTCAGGGCTTAGATGCAGAGTTTTCCTTTGCATGTTGGCATATTCCTTCTGAGTTTTTCGAAACCTTCGCGGTGATATAACATGCAAAAGCGAGACAACTTTGAGTTCAGCCTTCCGGAGGCTATTTTTAGGAGTTTGCATGTCGAGGTTTCTTTTGCATGTCGGATGATCCTTTATGGGTTTTGAGAGCTTAGCGATGGTGTGACATGCAAACCGAGATAACCACTCGATAAGGAACTTATTTTAGCGGTGAGTAAGCTTCCGATTCGAGAATCATGAGCTGATCGCAATGCCACAAAAGCGAAAGCAGAGACCATTTGATACACATGCGAGAACAAATTAGGGTTTCCAACTTGAACTGAAAAGAGGCGAAAAGTCAGAATTTTAGTGTAAACCACCGTGATCAGCATCCTTCAGGCTATCTGCTGGTAAAATTTCAAGTCAAACAGAGCACTTACTATTTATAGTAAGTCAATTTGGAAACTGGCTAAAAATAGTAAATTGAGTGCATGCGTCAGTGTCAGTAGTCAGGTCACGTGGTGAGGAGCGCCTCATTCAAATTTCAAGTTAATCGGAGCAATGGAGCAATCAGAAACAAGCAGTTACTATTTATAGTAAATCATCCTCAAAAATGAGCTAAAAATAGCAGGGTGACTAAAAATGGCAGTGTCGACAGGACAACAAGGTCATGAGGATGCAGTGTTCAAAATTTCAAGCCGTTTTGAACTTCAGAGATGCAAAATCCAGAGGACTTACTATAAATAGCAGGTCATGAAAGCTGGAGAAAGCATGAAAAATTTCTAAGTATGAAACTTCATCCTGCAGCCATGGCAAAATGCGCCCAAGCTGATGAGGAGGCATAAAAAAATTCTAAGTTATAAAGCTCATCCTTCACACAGGCCCAAATGCGCCCAAGGAGAAGAAAGTCAAAGAAAGTCAACAAAGTTATCCTGCAGGCATAGTGAAATGCGCCCAAGGGAAGCTCAGGAAGGTTGAAAAAATTTCTAAGTGTGGATATCCGCCACCACCTTCAAAATGCGCCCAAATTGCAAGTTCATCCTTCTCAGGGGGTAAAATGCGCCCAAGTTGTGAATGGTCAAAGCAAAGTCAACGATTTTCATCCTCTTTCCTAGGCAAAATGAGCCCAAATACATGCATGTAAGGACAAAAAACGGAAGTTGAAGGGTCACTCCAAGGGCATTGTATAAGTTTCATCCACTAGACATGTCAAAATGCGCCCAAAAGAAAAAGAGGTCAACAAGTCAACATTCTTGTCCTTCAGCTACATAAAAATGCGCTCAAGTTGGAAGCAAGTCAAAAGGTCAAAGGAAACTCGTCCTCCTCACCCTCCTAAATGCGCCCAAACAAGGTTATGTGAAGACAAAAATGGGAAGTCGAAGAGTCATCCTCTTGCCAAGCTCAAATGCGCCCAAGTTGAGGTGTAAAAAGTGAATGAGGGTGGTAAATAAGGTAAAAGGTGAGTGAAAATACCTCAAGGCGTGGTAAAGGTGGTAAATGCTAGGCGTTTTCCTTCATCTAGTGCTAAATGCGCCCAGGGCCTAAGGTGTTGAAGATGTTTTCCTAGCGCCTAAGGTGATGAAGTGTTAGAAAAAGTTCTAAGGCGTGTGAAGTATAGTGCTAGGCGTGATTTTCCTCAAGTGTGCTAGGCGCCTCAAGTAAAAAAATAAAATATTTTTTTTAAAGTGTTGGAGAATTTTTCTAAGGCGTTTGAACTTCAAATATAAAATTGCCTTGCAAGTGTGGAATAAAATATAAATGGTGAGTAAGGAATAAAAGCGTGCTAGGCATGAATAAAATTTTTCTAAATGAAGTTGATAAAATTTCCAACACTGGCGAATGAATCAAAATTTCCTAAGACAAATTCTCAAAGTGCAAGATGATTTAAAATATTTTCTAAGGCAAATATTTTCTCCCTTAGAAAATACGCCTAGAAGCTCAGGATAGTGGGATTTTTCTCCGTGGAGCCCGAGCAAATTTTCTCAGCGGTGAAGTCAGAGAATGATGATAATGCAGATGAACTCAAATTTCTCAAGTCAGAGCAACAGGATGATCACAGGCGAAGAATGGATTTAAATTTGATAGAATAATATTTTCTAAGGTTCAAAATTAAAAAATTAAATGAACCCGTTCGTTGGGTACCCATGGATTCGAAGCATTCTGAAGAAGATTTTCTTCTGGGTACTGAACATTCGTGATGATAGATGGATTTCCAAGTCTTCCGCACTTCGCCAACACTTTTTCAGTGAAGAATTTAATCAGTGCTCAAATTGTGAATTTTCCTAAGGGAGAATTTAAAATTTTCTAAGGCAAAGATGAATAAAATGTGTTTTCAAAATGAATTTCTTCGAATGATGAATTCAAGATGAGTTGCCTAAATAATTTTGATTGAATTTTTCAGTGATGAATTCTCCAGAGATGATGAAGAGTTAAATTCGAATTTCAAGTGACAGAGCTCCGGCTGGTGAATCAAAAAGATGGATTTAAACTAAATTTTTCGAAAATAAATTCAAAGATGCCAGTCAAAGTCAAGTTTATAGAAGAATAAGATTCCGGGCGTCGAGAGAAGTGTCAGAAATACCAGAGAGGGAGAATTCGAATTTTTGAAATGGAGTAGTGGAAATTGAATGCATTGGCTATAATTGGCTTCTTCTAGAATTCGAATTTTGGCTATAAAATGAACAAGTTTCTCACTTATTTTTCACAGCTGGAGAAGTCGACTTGCTCTGAGTAAGTTGCTGAAGATTGAGTATTTGCTGAAGCTTGAAGGAATTCAAATTTTTCTCTGAGTAGAGTTTGCTGAAGGTTGCTGAGGATTGAAGAGGCGCACTTAGAAGTTGCTGAATGTATTCAAGTCTGCAGTTGGAGAGGGACGCCTTGAAAATCTGAAGTCAAGAGGTGCGCACTTGCTGGTTGGAGAAGGTTCGAGTGTGGCTGAAGCTTGATTCCTTGCTAAAGTTGGAGTTGCCAGTTGGAGAGGACGCCAGGTGAAGTGAATTGTTGAGAGTTTTCAAAGTATGAACTTGCTGATTGCTGATTGCTGATACGAAGTTATAAAAGTTCAAATTGCTGATTAAGAAGTGAAGTGAAGTCACTAAAGTCCACTTAGAAATCTTTTCTAAGTGTTGAAGTTCGAATTTATTGAAGAAGAGGAAGCTGAGGTTTGCAAATAAGAAAGTTATTGCAGCTTCTAGAAGTCGACTGCAGCCCCTATGCAATGTCATGTTTTATTTTATAAATTAAGTTGCTGATGAATGTTATTGTTTGCAGATGGCTAAGGCAAGGGCGACTAGCAAGGACAATGGTGCGTCTAGACAGGCTGTGATCAAGAAGCTGAGTAAGACGTTCATGCCGGAATCAAAGTTTATTTCGAAGTTGGGCAGGTTGACAGACACCAACTTGGGCTCCGTCAACCTTGAGGCCTTCAAAAACAGAATGTTGGGGATTGGAAGTCATCGGCCCTCGCTCACTTCACACAATATTGTTCGAAGCAGATTATATGCAGCTGCTGGTTTCCCACTAGCCATTCAATGCTCGGAGCTGATGATGGAGTGCACCAATTATTATGAGAAGGATCATCGGTCAATCATGTCACCAGATGGCCAAGTACTAGCCAATCTTACTCCCGCTACCATTGGTGAAGCTTTCGGAATCCCGGTGCACAGAAATATGATTTACAAATCCAGAGAGCGGGCCGAGCGAATGTATGCTTCTGATTTCGAGAGATGCACAGAGACAATCAACACTCACTGGATGAGCACTCCTAAGCCTTCTCGTGCAAAGTTGCCGAAACAGATCATAGCGGATGACTTGAAGCAGAAATATTGTGACCTCATCATGATGCTGAGCAGGGTTGGTGGTTGCCCACAGTCGTTCATTTTTGAGCCTTGGATGTTTTACTACATCAACCTGGTGCTGGAGGGGAAAGATTATGTCAATTGGGCCGAGATGATCAGTAATAATTTGCATGAGCAGCTCTTGAGCTTGAGGAGAACGAAGACATTTTACATGAGCTCTTACATTATCTATATGTTGGCACGTATGACTAAGTACAGAGGGATTTCTTATAAGGAGTCTGTCAGTTGTGGCTCTCATCAATTCAAGATATATGACGCCTGTCCACAGTTGCATTGGCGAGCACAACTCACTACAAGCGTGTCAACGATTCCTTCACCATGTACATTACGAGGTTGCTTCAGGAGCGGTTACATCACAGAATCTCGAGGGAAGCCCAAGAGTTGATTGAAAGGTATGGGTGCTGGTTCATACAGTTTCCGAAATTTTCTTACATTAGGCTGCAAGGTTTCTCATCATATCCATATAGGCTGCCTAAGTACCCAACAGATAGAGTTTTAATGCTAGAAATATCTAGGCAATTGCTTGCCTTTGATAAGATTCAAAAGAAGAAGAAGGAAGTATAAGAAGTTGAAAAGAGAACACAAGGCCTTAATTGGATATGTACAGCAGTTATCTCGTTCTCGAGGGCAGGATATTCCAGTGATAGAGCCTCCAGCGGAGATACCTAGAGAGTCGATCAGCGGCTTGATGGAGTTGGGAAAAATGGCACAGGAGGCAGATAAGTGGGTCACAGGGGTTCGTGTTGAGACAGAGAAGTTTATGGAGGACCTTGCTTCTGCTTTTCAGCAGGCCTCTAGTATTTTGACACGGATGGATGCAATGGATCATGCTTGGGGTGATGCTTCTATCTATCAGAGCAAAGTTATTCAGCGTCTTGAGGCATTGAGGCATGTGCCAGTTGCGATTCTGATTGATGGAGGTGTCATTGAGGAGAATGACAGATATGATTTCTCTAGATGGTATTCTTCAGCAATCACGGGGGTGGCTTCTTCGACGCGGCACAGGCGGATTCAGCCAGGATACATAAGGCTATGGCCAATATCATTGATGGAGTTGAATACTTTTGAGGCCATATTTGCAGTGGTTGAATCCAGAGGAGGTGAATGTTGATAATTTGAGGGGTAGGCTGGTACCTTTCTTTTCGATGTTAAGACCTTTGTACAAGATGATTTCGAGAATACTTCTACTTTCTCCACCCGATCCAAAACACCAGGATTCCTTGGCTGCTTGGAAAATCTTGTGCAAGGCATGAACATTCGTCACAGTGTTAGAGTTTCAGCTAGATTGCATTCCACCTATTTCAGTTCAAGAGGTTGAAGTTGTACTTGGCAGATTTGTTGAGTTTGTAGTCAGAGAGAAGGCAAATGGGAATGCACTACTGGACGAGGATCTTCTAGAAGACTGATTGTGGGCATTTATTGCCTTTACTATTTTGGGAGTGAGTGGGAATCTTTGATTCATTTAATGTACCACTCCCTATTCTGGCAGTTTTTAGGGTTAGGGCTGAGGTGGCACGATTCTGGCCACTCTATTGATTGTAACCCTAGCCGTCTTTTGGGACTTGGCTAGCTATATAAAGGGGGAGTCCCCCTCATTTGTATATTCATTAGATTAGAGGCAGCTATCAGACATTAGCATTGGAGCTAGAGTTAGAGAGTAGAGCATAGTAGATCATTTTGCTTAGCATAGTGTGGAGGAGAAAGAAAGTTTTCCCTTTGAAAACTTTTGTGGAGATTGTTGTGTAACACTTTTCATGATAATAGATCTTTTCATTGATGGTGGAATTCATCTTGTCATGAATAGCTAGCAAGGTCTCTTCTTCCTTTCGAATCCAAGTAGTATAACTTTCATTCCATGCAAGTAGTTTACTTTGATGTGTGGTGTTTTGTTGAGGTAGCTTCTTTCATTCCATACCACTAGCGGCTTGTTGATGATAAGTTCGCCTTGCATGGTCAACTGGACATTCTCTTGAATTTAACTTCGGTTGTGATTTGTATACCTATATGCGTCGTTTTGATGGTGTATGTATGCTAAGTTATAATCTGAACATCCTTTGCTATCCCTTTGAAGATTGCACTGATTTCGTTGAAGCTGTCCGACATGAGGCTAGGTGAAATTTGGTTGAAGTCTACTAAAACGAAGCTCCATATATCCTGCATTTAGAATAGAACATAAGTTTCTTAGGCCCTATACCCTTTTACTTTCCGCATATTTCCGATTAGCTTAGGAAAACGTACTACATTGCCAAATCATACACGCAAGAATCCCCTTCAAATCACATACTGGCTGCTAACTGCAAGAAGTCTGAACAATTGTGTAAGTCCCCTTGTAAGAACACAGCAATACACATCAACCAACTGAGGGTATTCTAAGTATTCGGAACCTTGGAGTTGAACGTGCGAACTTTCTCGCAATCTTAGCGCACGGAATACTTTGATCAAGAGAGAACGGAGTAGCCTTCGGACTATTTTTTGTTCTGTTGTTTGGTGCGGTCACAAAAACCACGTCAACACTATGCACACTACATATATGTAGGGAGATGCTTTATTATAATACATTATTACAATATTATCTTAGTAGGCCAAGATTAATACTAACTATTTCTAATATCTCAACTCAAAAACATAATATCATACTACCAAACATAAATAGAGATATAACAATAAAAGGCACAACTATCAAACATAATATTCTTGTGGAGATCAACAAAGCTAGATTTAAAAATGTTTTCTTCTTCCAAGATGGTGATATCTTGGGTGTCATTATAGAAATGCTTGGTATGGATCTCACGAAAGGATTATTTTACACAATGTCAACATGGACATATCTTTCATGTTTGTCTATAATATCTATACTCTTATTAGTAACAAGGAACTTACCAAGCCCATGGGACAATATTACATTTGGAATAAGAACATAATAAGAATGAAAGCAATTGTTGACAACATTTCTCTTGTGAGTGTGAATATTCTTCCTCTCAAAGATAAATGTCTTTGGACTTGCTTCGATTGATATTACTTGTGATATTAAGACTAGATTCATAGTGTTGGATAAAGAAATTGTAAATATTTAAGATTCTCAAAAATTAGGTGAGTTTTTACAATCCATTGGATGTTTTACAGTTCATGAACCTAAGAAAAAATACTCAATCCATTTTGTCAATATCCTGCAATAGGGCGTTCTGTGAGAACATATTTATTTGAGGCATTCTGTCAAATAGATCACGTGCCTTGTCTTTCCTTCCAATTTTTGCATATCATGCAATCATGGCATTCTGTCGAACAATCCAAAGCCATTCTATCAAACAGTTCACGTGCCTTGTCTAAGCTTACACATTTTGCGTACATGTCTATTAGGGCAGATCCGATGTACGTTCATGTCCATACCCTGTTTGAAAGCTCCTATTTTCACATAGGCTGGGAGGATGCTAGCAAAGGTTGCAGAGTATGGCTTTACACAACCAATCACATTTGGTTGGAAGTTTCTAAATCTTTTCAATAGACGCATTTTGTGCATATCCTGCAAGCATAGCATTCCATGAGACCAGATTTCTTTGAGGCATTCGGTCAAACAGTTCGTGTGCGTTGTCTATGCTTCCTCATTTTGAAGCATGTCTACTAGAACATCATTGCCTTTCAATCCTGCTTTGATGGATTTCCATACCTTGTTCCAAAGCTCCTATTTTGGCACAGGTGGGGAGTACGCTGGGAAATAAAACTGATCGAGATTGAAACCTATTTGTTGCTCATGAGGACAACCATGTCTTCTATCCGCTGCAAAAACCATTTGCATCAAGCAGGAAAGGCCGTGAAAATAACTCAACGGCGAGGTAGACGTGAGGGCCTTTTGCCATGCGCTCTCGGTTTATGTGATCAAACAACGCGGGAAAAGTGTTTGAATTCAAACTCAAACGGTGACTATTTCTTGAACGGAAACGGACAGGGACGTTAGGTGACAGGAATGGGCCCACAGCCTGACTGCTAACCGCTGATTGTCACGGCAATTGTTTAAGGAAACGGATTTGGGCAGAGGAACGAAACAGGTTAAGGGGCCCACATCCACACACTAAGCAATCAAAGCTTAGTGTGTGACATTTAAGCCTAGCCCAATGGGACGATGTGTGAAAAGGTCACAACAAGTACTTTACAGGATTGTTGGGATCCAGGAGGGCGGTGGACAGATGTTGTGGTGATTATGGATGGAGAATTGTAGATTGTTTGAGGGCAAGCAATCTTTGGGAAGGGAGGACTATCATGTCCCCAATTTGGAGGAAGTTTAATTTAATTAAATTAATTAATTAAGTTGTCCAAATTAATGATATTTCATAAGGATGACTAATTGATTATTTTAATTAAATTAAGTGGATTATTAAATTAGTTATTTACAAGGTTATCAAACAATTAAATATTAAAAGGTGACCTTATATTTAATTAATTTAATAAAGTGACAAAAATAAATATTATATTATAAAGTCACTTGAATAAAATAATACTTTATTTCTAGAAGCTTCTGGGAGATGTGGTTGAAAAAGTATAAAAGGAGCTTTGGGTTGAGCATTTGGCATGGTTGAGTTGATTACTACATTTCTACATTTGGTGAGCTTAATGCTTGACAAACTTCGCTTGTGAAATAACAAGCCTAGTTGGTCCTAGTTTCGCTTGTGAAATATCAAGCCTAGCTGGAAAATTTGGGGAAGTTACTTCAGACTTTCTATTTCAGCTTTATTGTCAAAATTTTGGAAGGTGTTTATTGTGAGCATTTTGGTTCAAATTGTTGGAGAGTTTTGATATCAGATACAAGTCAGAAATTGAAGATTATAAGGGTCGATCAGCAAGCTTGAGGAAGTACGATTTTAATCATATCTCCCAATAGAGGCTGCGACTTCATTCATGCTTGATGGTGCATCATTGTGGAAGGCTGGGCGTCACTTTTTGAAGGTGTTTGAAGGTGTAAAAGGCTGCCAACAATTTAGGTTGAAGTCTGCATATGCAAGTACAGAGGTGGCAGCTTGAAGGAAGATTCAAACTTGCTTTTGGAGGCTTCAACATTGCTGATTAAGGTCGCCATTTCAGCTTCAGCATATTGGCATTCTACAGACCAGGTTCCTTTGATATTTAATTATTGTTGCATGCTCATTTTAGATTGTAATAGGTGTTGCCAGTATAGTTGCATATGAGTATTGGATGCTAAGACTCTTGGCAAATTTTGTAATCAGCTTGTAAACTCTTATGTCATTGCAATATAATATTGGAGGAATAAGGAGTTTGTTGCCATCTATTTGACAAAATGGCTCTCATATGTAATTACATTACTTTGAATTAGTTTTCATGCCAAGTGTTTGTGAAAGTGTCTCTTGGCTGTAAGTGTGCATTTGCATTTAGAAATTCATGTATATGCATTTGAAAAATACAAAAAGAGCTGTATTTCATTTTAGAAACTTGTTTAGTTGTCTTTGCAATCATTTCCAAGCATTTTACATCTTTGGCAAACATCAAAAACAAATTCACAGCAAACTGAAAACAAAATCAGCAAGTACAGACTTCATATGCCAATTGTTTGACAAAATTCCTAAGGCAGAAATTGAAGGGTTTTGGGTCAGATTTAGCAAGGCTCATTACACTTTACCTCAATCAATTATTTGACTGATGGTAGTTAGGTGCCACATCTCATTAAAATGAGTTCTCTTGACACCACTAGTCCTACATGTTGAGTAGATCCTCCAGTACACCAAGGCTCACCCAACCTCTATGAAACATTTGTTATCTTGGCTCATGCATCCTGCTGTGACCTTTTTTCACACATCGCTCCATAGCAAATGGGGACCCCCCTAATTTTTGCTTCGTCTCGGTCTTTTGGCTTGGTTTTAGTTTGTTTTGTTGTTGTCTCTCTTTTCTACTGTCTGTCTTTCCGGGGATGTGCCCGTCTATGAGCTTAAACGCAAAATTTGGCCAAGTCTGAGAATTAGGGTTTTGAATTTTCCAGCCAATTTGAAGTCAAACGAAGTGAATGAATTGAAATTGAGATTAACACTGTTGTCAGTAGGCTCTCAGCAAATTTTCATCAGATTTTGAAGTACTTACTATTTTTAGTAAGTGTGCAATTACAGGCAATCTGTCAACATTTTTGAGATTCCGACAGTCACACTGCATTCGGAGCACATCAGGCTGCTCGTGCGCAAAATTTGAACTGAAACAGGCAACTTTCTATTTTTAGCAGTTCAGCTTCTGGAGCAAATTTCAAGGCTTAGATGCGGAGTTTTTCAACGCACGTCTGGAAATTCCTTTTGGGTTTTCAGAGACCTTTGCAACAGTATAACATGCAAAGCGAGACGACAACTTTCAGAGTTCAGCCTTCGGAGGCTATTTTTAGGGTTTGCATGTCAAGGTTTTCTTTGCATGTCGGATGATTCCTTATGGGCTTTTTGAGAGCTTCGCAGTGATGTGACATGCAAACGCAGATAATCACTCACTAAGGAACTTACCATTTTTAGCAGGTGCATCCCGGTAGCTGCCTCCTAGCACTTCAGAATCACGAGTTGATCCCAATGCAACAAGAACAAGAATAAACAGAGATCATTTGATATGCATGCAAGATGAATTAGGGTTTCCAGTTTCGGGACGCAAAAAGAGGGGTAAAAAGTCAGAATTTTCGAAAACCAGTGTAAACCACCGTGATCAGTATCCTTCAAGCTATCTGCTGGTGAAATTTGAAGTCAAACAGAGCACTTACTATTTATAGTAAATCATTTTGGAAACGGGCTAAAAATAGCAAATCAGTTGCATGCGCCGATGTTAGCAGTAAGGTCACGTGGTGAGGAGCGCGTCATTCAAATTTCAAGTCAATCGGAGTAGTGGAGCTATCAGAAGCAAGCAGTTACTATTTATAGCAAATCACCTTCAGAAGTGGGCTAAAAATAGTAGGCCAACCAAAAATAGCAGTGTCAACAGGGTAACAAGGTCGTGAGGAGGCAGTGTTAAAAAATTTCAAATCATTCTGAGCTTCAGAAATGCAAAAATCAGGAGACTTACTATAAATAGTAAGGCACAGAGAAACAGGCAGAAAGAAAGAAAAACGCCTAAGTGTTGAAAATATCCTTCACCACCCCTGAAATGTGCCCAAGGAAGAAGCTGGCAGAGGCTGAGAAAATTCTAAGTGATGACTCTTATTCAGTAGCTTACTTCAAATGCACCCTCATCCAGTTGGCAGGTGATAAAAAATTTCTAAGTTTGAAAGATATCCTCCAGCACAGGTGAAATGCGCCCTCCTCACAAGCTGAGCATGGAAAAATTTTCTAAGGCAAAAGTTCATCCTGCTCCTATGGCAAAATGCGCCCATGCAACAAGAAGGTCAAAGAGGTCAACGAAGTTTATCCTCCTGCCTAGCTAAAATTCGCCCAAGGAAGAGCTGAAGAAGCATAAAAAAATTCTAAGGCACAAGCTTCGTCCTCCTCACCCATCAAAATGCGCCCACCTTGAAAGCATGACATGCAAATTTTTCTAAGGCAAGAATCTCGTCCACCTTACATGCCAAAATGCGCCCATGATTCAAGGCAAGCTAGGAAAAATTCAAAGTGAAAATTTTCATCCTTCATGAGGTGTGAAATGCGCCCAAACATGCTAAGAAGAGGACAAAAAGTTTTGACTTTCTTCTCTCTCCTTTGAATGCGCCCATGCAAACTAAAAGAAACCAAGGCGTGGTAAAAGTTCATCCTCCATGCATGTTTAAATGTGCCCAAAAGGGGCCATGTAAGGACAAAACAAGGAAGTCAAGGAGTCACATACTAGGCGTTGGAAAAAGTTTTATTCTCCTCAACCTCTAAATGCGCCATGCAAGCTTGGAAGTGATTGAAGTGTGTTGGACTTTCCTCTCTACATGTTGAATGTGCCCAATAAAGAATAAGTTTGAAGTGAAAAATGCGAGTGAAAATTGATAAAAGTCACCTTGGCATGGTAACATCCTCTCCTGAATGTGAAATGCGCTCAAGATAGTGATAAAAATTGCTAGGCGTTGAAGGTAAGGTGATGGAGAAATATACCAAGGCGTTGAAGTTAATCCTAGGCATTGGTGAGTGGAAAATAAAGTATGCTAGGCGTGTTGAATATTCCTCATGAAGTGTGAGGTGCGCCTAGGGTGTGTGAAGTGGTCATTAACATGTTGGGTGTTCAAGGAAAATTTTCCAAGTGAATTGATAAGAAATTTTCTCACCACAGGAAGATGATTTGAAGTTGAAGAAAAATGTTCTAAGGCAAAAATTCAAAAGTGCTTAGTGATTTAAAAATTTCCTCTAAGGCACAAATTTTTTTTTTTTCTTCCTTAGGAAAATCATGCCTAAGTTTGGTGAAGTGATAAAATTTTCTTAAGGCACGAGCAAAATTGCCAGGGATGAAGTTCGAAGATGCCAGCTGCATAGGATTGATAAAACTTTCCAAGTCAAAAGCAACAAGAAATGTTCACAGGGATGAGGAGCTTGAATAAATTTGTTGAAAGTTATTTTTCTAAGGTGCAAAATTCAAGAAAATTAAATGAACCCGTTCGTTGTGCACCCATAAGTTTAACGCGTTCTGAAAGAAATTTTCTTCTGGGTATTGAAGATTATCGATGAGAGTTGATTTTGAAGTCTTCCATGCTTCGCCGCAGCCTTTAGGATGAAGATTTTAATGGGCACTAGATTGATGAGTTTTCTTAGGGGAAATTTGAAAATTTTCTAAGGCAAAATGAAGAAAATGTGTTTTCAAGGTGAAATCCTCGAGATGATGAATTTGAAAGGAACTTCCTAGGTGAATTTGCCCAAATTCTTCGCGAGGGTAATCTTCCTGATGAATGAAATCAAAATTGTTGACGCTTCAGCTGGTGGGATAAATTTCTTGAAGAAGATGCAGTTGAAGTTAACACCTTCAAATGATGATCTTAAAGTACATCTCTTCGTATGCCCTTGAGGAGGTTGAAATTTGGCTAAGGCATGAAGATTTTGAACGCAAAGCTGGCTAGTGGAGGCAATGAATGCTTGGAAATTAGAACGTGAGAATCCTGGTAAGTAAGTTGAATTTATATTATGAAGTGTTCTGATGCTCTTCTCCTTGCTTGTTTTGCAGGTAGAACGTTGAGACCAAATGATGATGATGAAGCAAATAGTCCAAGATGATAAATCATGAAGGAAGGAAAAGTCGCAAGAAAATGGCTAAGTGTTGAGACTTAGTGACAAAGAAGAAATGTTTTCAAAACTCAAGATGGAGAAAGAGTGGAAGTTCGAGCAAGGTTGAAGAACAACGTCAAGAGGAAGATCAAGAGCAGTTGAACTCCAGATTCTATCAAATTTTATTATTTGAGGAGACAATCTTAGAGACTCTTTTACCCTCCTCCAAGCGATCAACAGAATTGGCTGAACGCGAACAACAGAGCAGTGTGAACACATTTCAAAGCTGGAATCTTCTAGAAGATGGTGGCCATTAATGGCTCATTTATTACCCCACTCTCCATTATGGCGGTTTTTAGGGAAAATCTTGTGTAGGGCTGAGGTGGCACGATCTGGGCCATCCAGCCGATCGTAATCTGAGCCGTCCGTTGGACTTGGCCAACTATAAAAGGGGGAGTCCCCCTCGTTTGTATCTCATTAGACATAGAAGTAGAAGTTAGACAGTAGAGAGTAGAGGGACAACTTAGAAGTAGCTTAGTATAGATTGATAGTGTAGTTTGAAGAAGAGGGAAAGTTTTCCCTTTGAAAGCTTTGTAAGAAATTGTTGTGAACACTCTCTCAATAAAAGAGTTTTTCATTGATGGTGAATTTCGTCTTTGTTGTGAGTAGCTAGCAAGGTTTCTTCGTCCTTCTGATTCAGATGGTAGCGTAAAATAGTTCAAAGTAGTATAATTTTCATTCCATGCAAGTAGATGTTAGCTGTGGAATGTGGTGTTTGATCTAAGCAACTTCGTCTATCCATACCACTAGTGTGTTCGCTGATGGTGAATGCGCCTTGTGTGGTCAACTGGAATATCATGCACTTAACTTCGATCATGATTTGTATATTTATATGTGTCGTTGTGATGGTATTCTCATGCTAAGTTGTGATCTGAACACCTTGAGCTACTCCTTTGAAGATTGCACCGGTTCTGTGGAGGCTGTCCGAAGTGAGGCAAAGCAGAGCTTGGTTGAAGTTTGCTGAAGTTGAGCTCCATATCCCACGCTTTAGAGTAAATTAGAATCTTCTTAACCCTGCACCATTTCATTTAGTACTTTCTGGTTAGAATAGGAAACCTGCGCTTCATAGACAAATCTTTTGAGCATTTGAATTTCTTTCTCCGCTGTTGAACAATTCCTCAAGTCCCCTTGAAATACCAGCAAATCACATTGAGCCAACTGAGCCTATTCGCACTAAAGGAACCTTGGAGTTGAACACATGAACTTTCTTGTAATCTTAGCATGCTGGATACTTTGATCAAGAGAGAATAGGGTAGCCGTTGGCGACTTTATTCTGCGTTGGTGCGGTCACGAAAAACACATCAACACATCCCAAAGAATATATATATATATATAGTCATGGAGAGATTTAATGTTATTAAGCATTCTTTATCAAATCTATTAGGAAGGAAGTCAAATTATCTAAGTGAGTCACATCCTACTAGTGGCATTGCCACGGGCAATGGCAATTCAAGTGGTTGAGCGGTTGAAAATGTTCGACCGACCTATATGAATGCAAGTTTCAATATAGTTCACTCATTCTCTAGCACTACCATACTAAAAATGCAATTCAGATGGCAATAGACTACTAAAACTGTGACAAGATGAAAGATGGAGTTTTACAAAGTGTCAAAGTCGCCTTTTATCAATGGCAACCCTAGCATGAAATGGTGGCTTAAGTGGCAAAGATATTATAGAAGCATGTCAATGAAGAACTACATTAAGCTTAAGTGTCATATCACACTTTTTCATTGGTTGTGCCAAGTAAAATGGTGAAGTAGATGGTTGAGTGAGAAAAAATGCAACAAGGATTTGACTTAACTCAAAATTGCACTTTCCTAGTGGCATTGCTAGTCTAGAAGTGCGACTAAAGTGGTTAAATGATTGTAAATCCAAAAGCAACAAATACAAGTTAAAATATAATGAAGAAATTGCGCTTTTGGCATGGTAATGTCACTTTGAAGGAGCAACCTAGTTGATGATAAAAGGCTGAAAACATGACATTACACTTTTCAAATGGTAACACCACTTTAAAATGGCAACCAAACTAGCAATGAACTAATAAATTGTGCTCAAAGCAAATGACAAGATAAATCACTTAAGTGGAATCATATTTTGCATGCGGCATCGCCACTCTAAAGGAGCGCCCAAGTACCTACTAAAAAGTGCAATTGGGTGATAGATCACTTAAAGATAGTTTCAATGCCTAAAATGAGTATTTTAAATAAAAAAGTGTCAAATCATATCTATTCTTTGGTATAGGCAACTTGTTTTAAGGATAAGGATTGGGAAGGAGCATTGATATTTTCCCATTTATATGTTTTATTGCCTCTTTTACAAAGTATAGGGATCACGATTGCTTTAAAGCATTATTCTATTATTATTTTCCTTAGAAGCTTCTCTTAGAGGGCTTATAAATAAGTGTCTTGAGCACATAGAATATAATGAGAGTTTGTGTTAGACTTATGTTGCAGAAGTTTTAATTCAGCTTTGAAGTTAGTTTACTCTGCTGAGGTTTGAGAAGTCAATAAAGCATATTTGTGTTTAACTTTGTTAATGCTTGTCTTCTATTCTTAATTAGTAGCTTTGAATGTTTTTAAGGATTCTTGTCTTGGATCTTGTATTGTTTTTCATATTATTTATGGAATGTTTCTTGTGTCAAATCAACCCTATCGTTAAATGCTAATGTATTGGTCACTCCTTTAACCATTGGATAGTGTTTTGTGCTTCCAATTCATATTGTTATTCAATTGCATAAACAAAAACTCTTGGTAAGATGAGAAATTTCAGTTCTTGTGGTCCTACCTTCTAGATAAAAAAGATAGGTCTAGATTGTTTCCAAACATTTTGTTTACATGCAAAATGCTCGAGAGGTAGTTTATACAATGTGCATAAGTAGCAATCTATTTAATTTGTTTTAGAAGATAGAAGTAGATTAGGGGAGCTTCCTGTACAAATTGGACTAGATGATTTCTTCACATACTATTTTGGTTTGAGTTGTCCTAAACATAACAAATTAGAACACCAACAACTTCCTTTTTTCCTAAATTTGTTGGGAGCATACAAGGCATCTAAGTTTTCCTTCCTTCATTGAGATTCTATTTCTCATTGGGATGTAAGATATGTTCCTCATCACTTGTGTGTCCAAATAGAATGGTTAAACATAGGTGATGTTCTCTATTGGCTACTAAAAAAAAATATTAATTTAAATAACAAAAACCTAATTCTTTTTATTTGAAAAAGTAACATCATTTCAATTCATAGGTAAAGCTTGAGCTTTGTAAATTTTCCATAGATGTTTATTGAAATTTGTAATGTCCCCATTTTAGCCATACGCTCCTTTGTGACTGATAGCCTATTTCCGGAAGCCCGTAGGCTAGTCAGAAGTGGAATTAAGGTTTCCTATTTTTTAGGAAGTTCAGATGTAATTTTGAAGGCTTGAATGTTTGTATTTCTGACGCATGTCTGGTGGAGCTTTTTGGGTTTTCAGAGACCTCCGAGGTGGTGTGGCATGCATTTGAATCTGACAACCTTTCCGGACACTTACTATTTATAGTAAGTCATGATGGCTGCCTGATTTGTGTTCTATAGGTATTTGAAAACACTATTTATAGTAAGTCATGATACTGTTCAGTGGTGTTCAGAGGAAGTTTTGCAAACTTACTATTTATAGGAGTTTGCTATTTTTGGTAAGTCTATGTTTAGCAGTATCATTTTGGTAGCATCTCAATCATCTGCAGTTCAGTATGAATGATCAGTTTGGCTCTCTAATTGAATTGAAGTGAATTTACTATTTTTAGCATATGCTATTTATAGTAAGACTATTTGTGGCAGTGACAACATTTTTAGTTGGGCCTAGCTCAGCTATCATCAATTTGCTATATTTGGCAGTCTTCCAGTTCAGTTTTGGCATTGGTCTTGGCTACCTCCGTGGACTGAGTTCTATACTTAGTCAAATTTTATGTTTTGCAGTTGTACCCCACGCCTAGGCTTAATGACTTCAAGTCGTCCCACTTTAAGTTGCAACAAGAAAACATTTAATATAAATATTAAATGCTTAAACTAACCCTTTTATGTCCGTTGGAGAAGAATATTAAGAGTTTTAAATATTTTAAAAAGTGTATTTTTGGAGATGGGTGTCCCTTGGGGAAATTGAAGAATTTTCTTTCTTGGAGGTTATTGTAGTATTTCGAATGCCAAGAGATCTATTTATTCCAGCCTTGCTCATTCATTCACATCTTTTGAAAATATTGTAAAGTTATGCTGTTGGTTTGAAATCCAGAATCTGGCTAAGGGAAAACTTAGCAAATTTACTCCATTCTTCGGGCCTAAAACTATGGTTTCCTAGATGGTGGATTGAGAGTGTGCTTCATTTAGAAGTGCATATTGTGCATCAAAGTTGAAAAATTTGGTGATAGTTTCAGTTTATACTTTGTTGGTTATTATCATGGCTGAAAGTAGTTTTCATTCGCAGCTCTTTAGATAAATTTATTTTCATTTTGGGCATTGAAGAAATCCATTCCTAGGCTGAAGGAAGCCCTCTTGGCAAAGTTTGGGAATTTATTTTTGCAGATTTCAATTTTTAATGCAAGATCGACCTTCCTAGAAGGCCGTACCATTGCTAGAGGTGTCTTGGAGTTTGTGCTTGAACATGTGATGAGCTTTGATGCAATTTCAATGCTTGATACTGGGCGCCATCCTCCCTAGAAGCAATTGCAATTTATTTCAGACTCTTTGGAGGTATTTTAAAGGAGTTGTGAATATTTTAATGTGTTACATCTTGCTGGTTATGAGTTTTATAGTTGCTGGTAATGTTATTTCAGTTTTCTGTTTATCATATCAGCTTATCAATAGTACAGATTTTGACTTGTAATTTTGTAGTTGGAAAGTTTAGAAGTTGGGGAAACCATCTTTCTTCATTTGCATTGATTATTCAATTGTAACACTTGGTAAATTGCAGATAATTTGCATTGTAAGGTTGAGAATTAGTAGTACTAATCCAGTCAATAATATTGCTGCATTTACTTTGTGATTTTAATGCAAACACTATAACGCCTAGATGGTTTACCGCTAGTGAGGAGGAATTAACATTGTATCTTTCATTTTTCACCCACTGTTTAAGTGGAGAATTCCCACTGCTATGTGGATGCCTGCTAATAGCAGATGAATTGTGTTTCATTGTAATTATCTTTCCCCCCCACTGAACAAGTGGTAGCGTGGATTGCTCATGGTCTAATCACCACCTGCATTTCATTTCCAGCTTTGTATTTCAAGTTCAGATTATTGCTAACGATCCCATCAACATAAGCTATCAGCTCGCCTTCAATAGGATCTGGGTGAACTTTCTTGGTGAAGGTTACTCTCAAGTTGGATATTTTTTGGGATGTAACGCTAACATTTGGCGTAGTGCTGGTTTGTGTTGCGAAAATCCAAGGAAAAAATTAAGGGGCATATTTCAGTGGTATCATAGCAAAAGTTCCTTCCATCCTGTTGGGGAGAAAAGAAAAATTAGTGTTGCCACGATGGACATCAGCAGATTTTCCGAACAGTTCATGAGGGAATGTGAACATGAAGCTTCCATATTCCATGCAGAATATCAGAGCATGTCAGATGAGTTCAAGAAGGATGTTTCTTTTGACATATATTTGAATTGTGTGGTAGTTGTGAAACCTAGAAAATTGGGTGTGGTCAACTACATCAAGAAAAAAATTAAAAGAGAAGCAAAACTTGCCATGGTTGAAGAATCAAGGAAGGAAGAAGCAAAGGGATCTGTTTGTGGTTTGCAGCCCACAAGTAAGCAAATTGAAGAGAAAAATCAGTCAACTAGTGGTGAAGAAGACACAAGCAAGTTGCACATTTTGGTTCAAAATGAAAGTGCGCTTGAAGAAGATACCTTGGCAAAGGAGGAGATTAAGTTAGAGTCCCAAAATACACCCTTAGACTTGCATGAGATGGGAAATTATGCAAATTGTTTGGGAAAGGACATAACAGCAATTTTGAGTCCTAAAAAGGATTCATCCGATGAAGAGCTTGAGATAAATGACTCCACAGAAGTTTTTAGTAGTACCAATGTGCGGGTTGAGTTCGCTAAAGAAGAACAAATTGAAGGAAATACTGGTGGTGTCATTGAATCAGCCTATGACCACCTTGATGTTGACAATGGTTATGATGATTCGGTTGAGTTCAGATCAAATCATGTTGAAGATTTGGTGAGGGATAATTCTCTACTTGTTGCTGACCTGACTTCCCAAAGGATTCCATATGAAGAATTTATGACAAGTGACCAAGAAGACTTCTTTGGTATGTATGTGGATGCTAATGATAAAATCAACAACACATCTACTCATAATAATTCCATTGAAGAAAAGAATGATAAAATATTCAAAGCAGCTAGCTTTGATGATTCTTTATTTCAATCCAATGCTAGTGACTTGGGTAGTATTGGGTTTGACTATCAAACTACATCTGTGGAGAAAGTTATAGATGAAGATTTCAGTTGAAGAGGATTGGGGAGTGATTCTTTCAAAAAGTCAACAATCCAAGTGGAGCATGATGAGCACCTCCCTGTTGATCATTACAATCAACCCTTTTGCATTTGGGATCCTGGTGAGATGGCACCAAGGTATGATAAAGAACCTGAGTGGGATAAATTTCCCTTTGATCTTGATAAAGTTCAAAATCCATTTTGTATTGCAAGCTATGAGGAGGTCATTGGAGAAGACATTGTCTTTGATGAAGAAGCTTGCTTGGCAAAGCTCCATAAAGATTCCTTCGAGGTGGTTGCAGCCACTAAAGTAGAGTATGTTGCTACCAAGACTTTAAGAGCATCAATCAATAATGATTCATTGTTTGAAGATATTGCTGTTAGGAATGAAGCTGATTTTGAGAATCAAGTCAAAGAAAATAAATCAAAGAAGTTGATGTTTGATGAGCAAAGCCTCTTTGCTGATTATGATCATGGGCCTAAAGAGTTGCAAGTTTTGAAGGATAACTTATTGGTTACAGAAGAGAAAATTGTTAAGGTGTTATCAAGATTTGATAGCACACACAATTGTATTGAAGAACTTTACTGGGAGCTGCAGTTTGAAGAGAGACAAAATGGAGTTAAGGGTGGCGACACTCTTTCTAAGGTGCGGACCATCAAAGAAGCATTTGAATCCATAAAGTCAGATTATTTGCACTTGCTCTCAGATAGGGATCATGCTATTAGGTTTGTAGAGGGGACCTATGATGCTTACCAAGAGGAGGAAGAGACGGATAGGCTTTGCCTTGATTTTACCTTAGCTCATCATTCTTTATGCAAAGCAGAAAATCATTCATCAATTGCAGCCACCTTTATGGAACAAGAAGCTAATACAAGGCCAATGGAGATCAAACAAATAGTTGAAGGAATAAATGAACTCCATAATGTTGAAACAATGCATAATGCAAAAGAGATTCAATATGTTGATAGTGATTGGAAGGTAAATCAAGAGTGTGAACTCTTGAGTTGGGAAGAGAATTTGCCTCAAGAAGGGATAGCTTGCAGTCATGAGCTAGATGTGATGACTGGTAATGTGTGTGGTATTCATCACATTGCATTCTATAGATCAGCAACTAATGACGGGCATCTTCAAGTTGAAGAAGATGTGCATGAATTCTATGAAGACACCAACGAAAGGGATGAAGGAAATATTGTTTCTATGATTGTATACAACAATCCACCATCTTCACATGATTTGTTAAATTATGAGGTGATTGACAATTTCTATGTGGATGGCATTGGTAAGAAGTTTTATGTTTTTGACATGCATAATTTTATAGTCAAACATAAGATAATGTTGTTGGATCCATTCTATATGTCAAGCAACACTCTCTTGGAATGGATAGTAAATGAGCATTTAATGGTGTCCAAATTTGAACTGGCTGGTTTCAACTCAGCATTAACCAATGGGAGAGTACCACCTATCTTGAGATGGTTGATGAGGTCAAGTCTTGGAGAGATGCATCAAATTGTGGGAGAATTTTCAGACTTGGCCCTTTGGTTTCTAGATTGTGCATTGGTGATAAGTGATTATTCTAAAATGCTGGTCATGAAATGTTCAAACTTTGCATTGATGGTTGTAGCTAATTACATGGATTTGTGTGCACAAGACTTTCACTATGGCTCTTGGAGTTATGCTGATAATTCTTCCAAATGTGTTGGAGTTTGTTCTTGGTTGGGAATTTATGTTTGGAATCCTCAACATGGCTTGATGGAGATTGTTAAAAGTAGAAAGAGGAATCTTTGGAGAGATAAGGATTCAATTTTCATAGTCTTTGTTACTGCCCCCATCTTTACCAATCACTTGATGATTCTATTTGTTTATCAACAAATGGATTGGAGAGAAATTTTGAGCAAAGAATGGTTCTTTGCTGTAATGGAGCTCTTAGAGTGGGCGTTTCCAGCTTCGTGTTCGAGCAATTTGGTCAAGATGAATGCGGATTTTCAATATTGCAGCAGTTGTTCCTACTCTTGTTTGCAGATTTCTTTGAACTCTAATGTTGAATCTTTCATTCTTGATCGGGTGGTCAGCTGGTATACTCATACTTTCGCTTCACAATCTCTTATCAGTAATGGTTTTTGGCCTCAACAGTGGGAAATAATGATTCTTAGTGATTCGGATCAGTATTGGATGATGTTCAATTTTTTTTCTGGTGGTCATTTTTGTGCAATCTCTTGCACTAGTGCTTGGGGCAGTCAACCTTTGCTTGAATTTGTTCAAACTTTTGAGACTCTTGAGGAGAGATTGGTGAAAGTTTTCAGAAGTTTTCTTGAATATGTCAAGATTACTCAAAGAAGGCATTATACATCCTTGAGGAGTTTTGAGGATGTGGTTGTTATGACTTTGCAAAGAGCTGTTCTCCTTTGCAAATGGCTGTGATGGAGACACACTTGTTGTTGTGACTCGATTTGATGCTTTGAGGATTTTTGTTGATAAGAATATTGTTCAGTTATTTAGATCTTTCATCCATATGCCCAGATTGTTGTTAGTCATTGGTATTGATGATACTAACTTCTCAGAGTTTGTTGGGCGTGGGATGCTGCTGAATTATGATTACAATCCTTCCATGTCTTTCAATTTGAATTTCAGGCATGTCCTCTCTTTGAAGTTGCAGGGAAGGTTAGTCCAGATATGGAGCAATGGCTCCATTTGTATGACAAGAGTAGAGCAGCATCAACATGGTGGGTCTTTCCAGAGGACATGGGATCCCAGAATCCTATATGTTTTGGTGGATTCAGTTTGGAGTGTTCTGGCATTGTTTGAGGACAAGCAATTTTGGGAAAGGCGGACTGTAATGTCCCCATTTTAGCCATACGCTCCTTTGTGACTGATAGCCTATTTCTGGAAGCCCGTAGGCTAGTCAGAAGTGGAATTAAGGTTTCCTATTTTTTAGGAAGTTCAGATGCAATTGTGAAGGCTTGCATGTGTGTATTTCTAACGCATGTCTGGTGGAGCTTTCTAGGTTTTTAGAGACCTCCGGGGTGGTGTGGCATGCATTTGAATCTGACAACCTTTCCAGACACTTACTATTTATAGTAAGTCATGATGGCTGCTTGGTTTGTGTTCTAAAGGTATTTGAAAACACTTACTATTTATAGTAAGTCAGGATACTGCTCAGTGGTGTTCAGAGGAAGTTTTGCAATCTTACTATTTATAGGAGTTTGCTATTTTTGGTAAGTCTATGTTTAGCAGTATCATTTTGGTAGCATCTCAATCATCTACAGTTCAGTATGAATGATCACTTTGGCTCTCTGATTGAATTGAAGTGAATTTACTATTTTTAGCATATGCTATTTATAGTAAGACTATTTGTGGCAGTGACAACATTTTTAGTTGGGTCTAGCTCAGCTATCATCAATTTGCTATATTTGGCAGTCTTCCAGTTCAATTTTGGCATTGGTCTTGGCTACCTCCTTGGACTGAGTTCTATACTTAGTCAAATTTTATGTTTTACAGTTGTACCCCACGCCTAGGCTTAATGACTTCAAGTCGTTTTTAAAAAGGTGACATAAAGGGGTTGGTTTGAGCATTTAATATTTATATTAAATGTTTTAATGTTGCAACTTAAAGTGGGACGACTTGGAGAAGAATATTAAGACTTTTAAATATTTTTAAAAGTGCATTTTTGGAGATGGGCGTCCCTTGGGGAAATTGAAGAGTTTTCTTTCTTGGAGGTTACTGTAGTATTTCGAATGCCAAAAGATCTATTTATTCCAGCCTTGCTCATTCATTCACATCTTTTGAAAATATTGTAAAGTTACGCTGCTGGTTTGAAATCTAGAATCCGGCTAAGGCAAAGCTTAGCAAATTTACTCCATTCTTTGGGCCTGAAACTATGGTTTCCTAGATGGTGGATTGAGAGTGTGCTTCATTCAGAAGTGCATATTGTGCATCAAAAAAAGAATTTGGTGATAGTTTCAGTTTATACTTTGCTGGTTATTATCATGGCTGAAAGTAGTTTTCATTCGCAGCTCTTTAGATAAATTTATTTTCATTTTGGGCATTGAAGAAATACATTCCTAGGCTGAAGGCGACCCTCTTGGAAAAGTTTGGGAATTTATTTTGCAGATTTCAATTTTTAATGCAAGATCGACCTTCCTAGAAGGTCGTACCATTGCTGTAGGTGTCTTGGAGTTTGTGCTTGATCATGTGATGAGCTTTGATGCAATTTCAGTGCTTGATACTAGGCGCCATCCTCCATAGAAGCAATTGCAATTTATTTCAGACTCTTTGGAGGTATTTTGAAGGAGTCGTGAATATTTTAATGTGTTACATCTTGCTGGTTATGAGTTTTATAGTTGCTGGTAATGTTATTTCAGTTTGCTGTTTATCATATCAGCTTATTAGTAGTACAAATTTTGACTTGTAATTTTGTCGTTGGAAAGTTTAGAAGTTGGGGAAACCATCTTTCTTCATTTGCATTGATTATTCAATTGTAACACTTGGTAAATTGCAAATAATTTGCATTGTAAGGCTAAGAATTAGTACTAATCTAGTCAATAATATTGCTACATTTACTTTGTGATTTTAATGCAAACACTATAACCCCTAGATGGTTTACCGCCAGTGAGGAGGAATTAACATTGTATCTTTCATTTTTCACCCACTATTTAAGTGGAGAATTCCCACTACTATGTGGATGCCTGCTAATAGCAGATGAATTGTGTTTTTCATTGTAATTATCTTCCCCCCCCACTGAACAAGTGGTAGCAAGGATTGCTCATGGTCGGATCACCGCCTACATTTCATTTCCAACTTTGTATTTTAAGTTCAGATTTTTGCTAATGATCCCATCACCATTAGCTATCACCTCGCCTTCAATAGGATCTTGAACTTTCTTGGTGAAGGTTACTCTCAAGTTGGATATCTTTTGGTATCTAACGCTAACATTTGGCGTAGTGCTGGTTTGTGTTGCGAAAATCCAAGGAAAAAATTAAAGGGCATATTTCAAAATTAGCCCATGTCCTAATTTTTTTGTATAATTTTTATTATGAAAACGTTTGTAAATTTTGGTCGAGTTCATACACTTTCATCAATCAAGTTCCTACAAAATCTTTGCAATAGCATGGATTAAATCTAAGCTACATCCAACCAATCTAATGATATATGTCTGATTTGTAAACTAGGACATTAAAGTTTTCCAAAACTTAATCCAATTGCAGATTTAATTCCCAATCGCAACAGTAATGCGTGATTATGTAATAAACTCTTGAGATCATGAAACTGAGTTATACTTTCAAACACTTTTAATCAGTTATTTGTAATAACATTCACGAGAGAACAAGAAAGAGATGGAAGAGAGACACAAACAGTTTGATAACGGAGTTTGTCCTTGAGGACTACATCTCTGGGTCCGCTTCTCAACGTTGGACTGGTTTATTAAGATTGCCAAGCACTTGAAAAAGCCTTCTTACAATTCTCCAAGCTTACAATAGTCTCCTCACAATCTCACTCACAACTCTTTACAATTCTTGGTGTAATATCACCTTGTAAAATTCTCCTCCAAAAATTCCTCAAAAGAGCATAAAATTTTCTCTCAAAACATCTGAATTATCTCTCCACAAAAAATGCATAAAGACTCTATCACATCACCCCCTTTTATACATAAATTTGCATATGGGGTTAAAAACCACCATAATAAATAAAATAACAAATTAACCCCCTCCTTTGGCTTTTATACTTATAAGCCTTACAAAAAACACACTAACCTGTTTTAAAAAAAAAATAACTTCCCCATTTTAAAA
>VDFB02117212.1:0-15441 GCA_007258455.2 Sequoia sempervirens | reverse complement strand
TATGTGTCATGTGACATTATCTTATCTTATCATGGAATTTAATTCTTTTTTCATAGGTCATTTAATAACATTGAGGTAGTTGTCTCATTGTACAAGATTAAGACACATGTCAAGATCTTGTCCAATCGTATCTCACAACTTTGCCTTTATAAGCAAGGCATCATATGCACATTTCATTCAATTTGAAATCATTGCAATCTTGAGTATTGCATATTGATCATATTTGATCTAATATTATCTTGCATATATTATTTTAAATTTATCCTCCTACTTCTCTCTCTTGTAGAAGACTTTTTTTGGTTTTGCAAGTGATCCTAGAGGCTTGAGTCCATGGGCGATTCTAATAGATGTGAGTTGTCATCAAAGAGAAGAGATGTGTCCTCAATATTATTATCAAAACCCATAATTTGAGATTCTAGAAATAAATAATGTATTCCTAATAAGTAGATATATCAATGATCAAAATGAAAAGAGTGAACCTACTAAATATAATCTATAGTGGCTATTTGGAATTTGATAATCCTATTAATGTAGTGATGGACCTATGGTAGAATAAATATTGATACTAGAGGTATAGGAGGAGGAGAAGCAATATGAGAGGTCTCTATGTCATTGTAACATTCAAGAATTACGTAATAAATAAATTCCTCTTCAATATCATCATCACACTAATATTTTTTAGAATATTCAAGGGGAAAAAAATTGTCCATAGTGGGATCATTTGAGAATGAAGGTACAATGGGATATCCATATATTTTCCATAGTGTGATCTAAAAATTGTAGAGGAATTCATGTGTGATAAATCCCATGATGTGTGGTCACCTTAGTAAGATTAATTAATCCTAAGACATGTTCATTTTTATTTCCCCATACATTATTTTTTTCAATGAACACCTAGTTCAAGAACAAGCCTATATAAATGTGGTAAAAGATGAATCCATGGATACTGTTTTAGGATTCCATCTTTCTAGGACATGTAGTTTCATTATTCCAAATTATTGACATAGGTATGATTAGTTATACCCATTAATGATAGATTGATTAACCCCTTAGCAATTTTGAAATTTTATTTGAATTCATTGATTATAAAATGTTTGTGTTAAGCTCCTAAGAATAGTACATGAATTGACACTTTATAAGTTGAGTGCATATGCATTAATAATCACACCTGTAAATTACTTAATTTAGGCATCCTCAACAATTTATAATGTTTGTCACTTTCTAAATTAGTTTTTTACAAGGTGGTAGCTAACTTTTTAGTTTTAAAATGTCCAATGGGACTATAAATATGAAAGTGTAAAATCATAGAAAAATAATATATAGCCCAAAGCAACATGCAATGCTTAGAAAATATTCACTTAAAAATGAGATAAATATAGTTTTAGCTGTGAAATTTAGAAGGCTTAGAAGCTCAAAAAACTATGATTGCAAAACAAAATTTGAGAGAGAACTAATTTTCTAGAAAATTAGTCATTCTAAGTAAAAATGTTACATCACTATGAAGAGCCTGAAATCATTCCCATTTCAAAAAAATACTCAAAAAAGGCTTCCATATGGCCAAGAAAAGGCCTTCTCAAGTCGGTCTCTTAAATAAAGTGAAAACAACATTGGAGGGGGCTTTGATGCTAGTAGTGAGTTGGTGGCCTATGAATGGTGGATCAATTTTACTACTAGTTGAGGTGGTGGTCAAGTAACAAACTAGTGGCCAAAAGGGGTGTAAAAGTGACATTTCCACTTAGTTTAGTAGAAGTTTGATGGTTGGATGATGTAGGTAGTGGACAAGCGTTGGGTCGATGAAGCTCCACTTGAGGGAAGGTGGCACTTTTTGAGAGACATTACGAGCCTTTAGGGGGTGGAGCTAAGGCTACTAGAATTTCTATAGCTTTTAATGGTGTTAAAGCTAATAGTAGTTAAAATATCGTTGGGAGGGGGTAGGCCCTAATCATGCCACCTTTGTGACTACATGAGTGAGAAGGTATGAGCTAATTTTGTACCCCAACTACTCAATGCTTTAAGTATTTAAAAATATGTTTAGTTTTATTTTAAATTTTTTAAATTTTTTTAAATAATAAAAACTTGTTTTAAAAACTTTTTAAAAATAGTTTATTTTCTAGCATCTATAGAATTACACATGGAGCTTGTATGGCTTCCTTGGTAACCTTTTTGAACAAATTGCTTTGATTTTTGGTAAAATTGATATGGATCCATATATTTTGGCCAATCCAAATGCAACAATGAGGTTCATTTGTGTCAAAATGTCTTAAAATGTGAGTTATCTATACAAAAATTAAATCAAATCCTACAAGTAAATATGCTCTAGATTGACTTCATGGTGTTTTATTTGGATAAAATGAAAGCTTAAAATAGCTAATTTGACCCTTCTAAATGCAAAAAAATAGTTTTTTTCTTCTCTAGAGGCATTTTGTAATAAGTGATATGAAAATCACCTAATTTACAAGAATATAAACCTAGAGAAAAAATGAATTACTATCCCAAATTTGAAATTAAATAATACCTATACTAACTTATTCTCATATCATGTTAGAGTTTTGCATAAAAAATAATCTACCCAGTAATGAAAAACAAGATGATAATAAATTCAATGCAATAATAATAATAATAATAATAATAACATTCCTATATATATTCAAGGTATGAAAAATAAAGAAATTGTAAGAAAATTTATAGTGGAGAAAATAGAGAAAAAAAATAAGCACAAATTTAACATAGTATTTACATGGAAAACTTGGTAAAATTATACCAGAAAAAAACAACAGGAAAAGATCTTTTATATTTTATTTCTCAAGAAATTCACAATTACAATAATCTTCAGAGAAAGTTACAGAAAATGTGACTTCAATAAAGTATAAGAAATCCGAGTTGTAGAGTCCTTATCAAACACAACTTTCCAAAAATAAAAAGTGTGACTCATACAACTGCATGTCAAACATTTGGTCAAATGACCAAAAATAAAGAGCCCCTCAAAAAAAAATTGTCATTGTCGAAAATGCCTTCGGCGTGGTTGTCTACCAAAAATGCCTTCAACATGCAAGGGGGCTATGATAGCCCCCCTGGGACCCCCTATCACTACAACCTTCAGTTGTATATTAGGCCTTTGCATCACGCACATACCTTGAATGCTAGATATCAATGTTGACTATCTATCGCTGTTGGAATAATAATAAAATTGACTTCATATTCCAACACAAATGAAATAAAATATATAGGCTATAGAATGCACAAGTCAAGGTGACAAGTGCCCTATATGAGGGTAATCAAATAGAGGATTAAATCAACTATAGGAGCTAAGGTGTCAAGTGAATTAACTGTGATGACCAAGTGAAGTCATCTTGATGAAGGAGATTTGTCACCTAACTACCATCAATCAAAGAGTTAAATGAGGTAGACGTGGCATGTGCTCCCATCAATCAAGAAGATGCTACATATTCTTATTTCCTAATTTACCTAGGTAAGTAATATTAATTACCTAAGTAAACTTAAAATAAAGTGTAATAATTAATTAATTACACAAACACGACTCAAATATAATTGATTGAATAATTTAAAATCTATGTTGCTAATGCCTAGAGAAGATTGACAAATCCATTTGTAATTTAGCTTTGAAACTATGTGCAAGTATGGAGAAAACTAAGCATATCCCTTGTGTGGTCATGTAATTGCAAGATGGTGTATCTAGATACCATTTCCAATCTTTCCACCAAGGTTTTTAAAGCTTCTCACCCTAATTTTTATGAATACATGAGGAGCAAAAAAATCAATAATAATTTGAAATGATCCAAAATATTTATTAGAAATTCAATACTTAAATTTATCCTCAAACCAATAAAGAAAGATCCCAGTAGTCTCAAAGAAGAGATTAGGAAGAGTGTTGATACCTTTGTGAGAATTTTTTTTGAAAGAATGAATCAAATATATATTAGAGGGGTCAATCAGGTGGCAAGGTATAATAATAGACCACCATATATATTGTTGATTAATAGATAAACACTTGTAAAAATCATTACCATACTATAAAATCTATGGGTTTATGACTTCTCAAGCTTTTCATGTGCTTTTGTTGATAAAAGTGTCATGTATTTATATATTTCCATAATAAGAATATTATGAAAATCAAATCCCTCCTAAGCAAGTGATAGCCATTAGGAACAACTACAAAAGTATAATGCCTAATCAAGACCTCCAAACCTTCATTTCTATCTAGGGTTTTGAAAACCCATTTGACACACAATGCTATAAATTGGAGTTGAATTCAAATCAAACCAAGTGAACCAATATTTTGGAGGCAACAAAACCCCCAAGCCACTCTACGGAATCATTTTTTTTTGTTAGAGGAAGCCTATAAAAACACCCAAGGAGCATTGAACAATCTTTTGATATGAAGGTTTTGAAGGAACCTAACAAGAAGAAAAATAGCTATGTGTAGTGGCTAGGATTTTAGAACATACTTCAAATTTCCCTACTAGTGAAAGAGGCTTAGTAATCTACTAGATCAATTTTTTTTAACTTGGGAAATGGTGGCTTTCCATATAGAGAAAGGAGATGCTTGAAATGTAAAAGGTATTCTCAAGAATATAAAAACTTTTGCATGATCAATCCACTTCCACCCATAAGGTATGAACCAATTTGGATTAGCTAATAAATATTGCCTATAGCATTAAACTTTCTACTATCCAATGCTCAAACTTGAAGGTTTCTAAAAACATTTGAATAATAGCGAGCTTGATTCAAGTTAATTTCCTCCTCTAAAAGAGTGAGAAAGGAATAATAAATAAAATTACCATTGACTAGCCAAGTAGTAGAATAGGGTAGAGTGATGCGTTTATCTAGATTCTATGATACGTCACTAGCCAAAAGATACCCAAAGCTTTCCAAAATAAGCACATCCAAAGTAGGAGTCAAACAGAATCCTAGATGGATAGAACAAAAATACCCAAAACTCTCAAATTGATGATCATTAATGGTCATGTACACATACCTAATCCTAATCTTGAGCATCTAATGATCATACCTAATCCTAATCTTGAGCATACCAAGTATAAAATTCCATTCAATGCAGTCATAGGCTTTGAAAAAATATTGTTGCAAGTATGGACGTGTTGACATTGATGTCAACAAGATGTCAACAGGCTGGTGTTATGATTGACATCAACTATGTGTTTAGGAAGTTTGTTGAATGATGAAGATGTTGAGAATATTGAGAAAATTGTGAAAAAGAGGAAAAAAGGTTGTTACAATTTGTGCATGTGTAGTTGAGATATTGAGGAAGTGTTGTGAGTACATGGAGCTATATTTATGTTGCAGTGTCTAGAGTTGTGTTGGAATGAAGTAATGTGCTGAGATGATGTCTCTAGTACTTGGTTTCCTAGTGGTTTTAAGAAAAATTGATAATCAAAGAAAATAATGTTGTGCAAGTGTTTAGAATGTGCTCCACATTTCTTCTATGTTGATGCTATGCCTGTGTAGATCTGATATATTGTTCAAGGTTGTTTGTAGTTGTTATATCTAGAATTTGGGTTTTTAGATCATTGTGCAAAATAAGATATTTTCACTAGTGTGTGAACCAATTTTTCAGTGGTCGAGGAGAAATCTATTTGCTCCACGTTTATCCACAGTTTGACTTCAAGTTGTGCGTATTTGTGAAGTTGCTTATAATGTTTGTATCTTTCAGAATTTAAGGTTTCACTTAATTTTGTATAGTACAGTGTGTGTTTCATGTGTTAGTGTGTGAATAAGGTTTACGAGATATTTTGGGTTGAAGTATTTCTATGATGCAAGTTTGGATGACGTATTTGTTGGATCTCAAGTGGTTCAAGCATTATTCTAGGTCATGTTCAAGTGAATTTTGTTGTTCAGAAGTTTCAGATTGATTTAAGGAAGCATGTATTTAATGTTTTATGGTGTTTAGAATGGATATTGGCTGACCTTGTGTTAGCACTACATACAAAATTTATGAAAGTGTGTTGAGGTGTGTTAGGATTAATTTGGGACCTAACTAAGGATTTATATGGGTTGCCCTCATTCCTATCCATTACGGGAATGTTTAGGTGTCGACCTAATTTAAAATTTTAAATGTAATGGATAGTTGTCGACCTTGGAGAAGGTTTTTAGGGTTGAGGTTCATTTAAATAAGAGTAATATTTTTGTAAGATGCAAGAGAGAGGCAAGATAGATGCGATATTGATGTGAGTGGTGAATGTGATGCGAATTGCAAAAGTATAGATGTGAATTTGAGTAGAGTAGTGTGAACTTCAAAGTGTTGGATTCTTGAGTGCAGTGAGCTGAAGGTGTCAACAATATTTCATGCAAGGCTACGAAAGTGGTGGATTCCTTGTTGCATTGAGAAGTGATTCTTTGTGTAACATTTCTCTTCTATCTTCTTTGTTTCTTTTTGTGGCTATGAGCCCTTTTGGATAGTGTGTCCTATTTTGGTAGTGAGCCTTTGTACTAGTTTTGCAATCTTATATTGTGAGCTAATCCTCACTATGGTTTTTCCCTCATTGTGTTTTTTGCATAAATTTGGTGTTCTCTTATGTATGGTGTTGTTATTTTAGTTTATGTTATCCACATTTCATGATTAATCACTTTAACAAAATAAGTGTTTAATGACTATTTGTGGATTTGATTACTGTTGAGGGTTTTGATGTTTTAATAATTTGATACAATTGAGTCACCCCCTCTAAGTTGTCTTGTTCACTCAACAATTAGTATTAGAGCAAGGTTCCTTGGAGAAGATCTTAACCGCTTGAGGTAGATCTGGGATGGAAAAATAGATAGATTTCCCTAGATTTGATGGAACAAAATATGCATTCTGGAAGACAGATGAAAAGATATTTGGCATCTCATGGATTTGAGATTGAAAAGGAAATAAAGACTCCATATGTTGCATCTCAAAATGGTCCAAGTACAAGTAATGAGATCAAGGCACATGAGGTAAATGCTAAGGCAATATTTATTCTTAAGAAAGTCTTTCAAAATCTGAATTGGTTAAATTTATGAATCTTAATACTGCTAAAGAAGTTTGGGATAAGCTAGAGAGCATATATGAAGTCGATGACAAGGTAAAACTACAAAGTTGCAGAATCTGAAGGCACAATTTGATTGAGACCCTATGAATGTTTGAAGATGAAACAATTACAACCTGCATACAAAGAACTGATGAGTTGGTAAGTGTTTTGAGAGGTATTGGTGCACAAGTCAAAGAACCTATGGTGGTAAAGAAAGTTCTCAGAACTCTTCTTGATTCATATAGTGAAAAGGTATTTTCTATTGAGAAATTTGCAAGCTTTAATACTTATTCTAGAGATCAGTTGATTGGTAGAATAACCTTATTTGAAATGAGAAAACTTGGTTTGAAAAATGGTACAAAAGTGAAAACTACTTTCGAGGCTAGAAAATTAGAAAAGATTGAAGATTTAGATGGAGAAGATATTGATGATGTGAAAGCTAACTTTGTGAGAAGGATGAAGAAGGGTAATAGTAAGTACAAACGTAAACTACCTTTCAAATGTTTTAGTTGTGGAATAGTATGTCATTATGCTTCATGATTTCCAAACAGAGTTGTGAACAATAAGAGTAAGGAGAATAAATGAAAGATGATTAAAATAAGTTACTATGTCTAAGAAGATGCCGATATTTCTAATGATGAATTTGATTATGGAGATGTTGATGAAAATGAATGTTTGTTCTTGGCTTTAAAAGATGAATCTACTTTTGCTAACTCTGAAAGTTGTGTGAAGGAAAGTGTTTCAGAGAAGGTTAAAGGTACTTTGGTTTTTGCTTTTCATGTTAAATAGGATAAGAATTACTATGTTGTTGAAAATGGTTGCTCTAATCACATGACCAAAGATAAAAGTAAGTTTTTTAAACTTGAAAAGTATGATGGAGGATTAGTTAAATTTGGAGATGATTTCAGAGCTAAGATTTATGGAATAGGTTCAATCAATTTTGATGACAAGCATAATAATGAAGATGTTTACTATGTTAAGGGTTTAAGGCATAATATTTTGAGTGTTGGAAAAATGTTTAGCAAAGGATATAATCTTGTGTTTAAGGATGAAAAATGTGAGATCAGAAAAGGGTTTGAAATTGTGATTGTTGTTGGAAAAAGGACTAATGGAAACATCTATCAGCTTAAGGGCGTTGATGGTCATTGCTTTATGTCTTGGATTAAAGATAGTTGACTATGGCACCAGACGATGTGTCACATGAACTTTGATAACTTAGTTATAATCAATTTAGTTCATGTAGTAAGAGATCTACCAAGAATCACAAAGCCTATTAATGTTGTTTGCAAAAATTGCCAGTTTGGAAAACAAGTAAGGAGTAGTTTCAAAGGAAAGGAACAATTTGCTACCGAACTACTGAAATTAATACATATAGATCTGTGTGGTCCTACAAGGGTGAGAAGTCTTCAAGGTGATAGGTATTTTATGCTTTTGATTGATGATCACTATACAATGACATGGCTTACTTTTCTTAGAGAGAAATTTGATGCACTAGATAGATTCAAAGCATTTAAAGCTATGGTTGAAAAAAATGGATTTGAAAATCAAATGTTTAAGGTATAACAAAGGAGGAGAATTCACCTCTGATGAGTTTAACATGTTTTGTAAAGTTCATGGAATAAAGAGGTACTTGTTTTCCCCTAGAACTCATGAGCATAATGGAGTGGTTGAAAGGAAAAACCAAACTATTCAAGAAGCTACTAGGACTGTGATGAAAGAAGAAAATTTATCGAAATTCTATTGGAGAGAAGCAATTATGGCACAACCACAGTAGGAGGGTCCTCAAAGAGAATAATCCAGACCATGCAGCAAGAGTAACACAATGAAAGCAACACATAATATGGATGCAAATGTAGATGCAAATATTCTCACTAACAAAAATCTTAGTTACATTCGGCCAACAACATCCGAGCTTACAGACTCGACTCATAGGCCTAAGACAACATGCTAAAAAATACAACCTTCTAACATGCTCCTATATGCGAGCAAAATCTTACAAATCAGATCTATCTTAATCTACTCAATCAACTATTGCTCTTCTAATGATTGATTACAAGCTTTATATCATATTCACAATTTTGGAATCATCTGCATTAGCCAAAGATCATCAAATTATCCAAGCAAAGAAAATGTAACGTGCACATGAATAGGTTAGCCTCAAATTTGAATTACTCTTCAACAGGTGCATAAGATGAAGTGTGGAACTATAATGAAGGTTGGGGACATTCCAAGGAACAATTAAAATCACACTGTTAAGATCCACAAGTCATGGGGATGATCCACAATGATTGAACTAGCTGAAAAGTTTGAAATTGTTCTAGTGCCTATTCAAGAAACTGTGATGAAATCCAAAAGTGATAACTTGTTGGAAAAAGATCCAATCACACTCAAATATTGGAACAAGGAAAATGAACATGTCAACAATGTACACAAAGATCCATAGGTTCTAGTGAGCAAAGATGACAAATCCACCAACATGAATTGGGCAAGAACAAAATAAGAACAAAAAATTGAAAGATTTTTTTTTGGTTGATGCAAGATTGCCAAGAACCAAGGATGCTCTTGCATCAGACATCTGAGGTTATTGAAAAGTGAGTCCCTCACTTTTTCAGGGCTAAAGGAAAACCAATATGGTCTACCTCATCCTGAGAAATCCATGAAGAATCCTCAACTATTCTACCTTTCCACTTCACAAGATATTCTTTGTACTGTCTTCCACAAGTCTTCTTCCCATCTTTGATATCCAAAACCTCTTCAATATCATCTAACTGTTGTTTACGAAATTGATTCTCCAATTTTGCTTCACTGTCTTCACTGAATTCTGCTTCATGATACTGAAGTAGATCGACAATGTTGAATATATAAGTGATATACCCATACCTCCCAGTAACTCCACTTTGTATGCATTCCCTAAATCAAATTTCTTCAAAATCTTACAAGGTCCAAACTTCCTCATCTTCAGCTTGTTGTATGTGCCAACTAGAAATCTTTTGTTCCTCAAATATACTGTCACTTCATCTCCAACTTCAAACTCCTTATGTCTCCTCTTTTCATCTGCTTTCTCCTTATAATTTTGGTTCATGTCTTCCAATTGTTGTTTCAATTGAGTATGCAACTCCTTCACGTGTTTTACAAATTCTTCTGCTTCTGCACTCCTCTTATCTTCCATACTAACGTCTCTCAACTCTGATATACCTCTAGGATGAACCCCTGTAACAATCTCAAAAGGTGTCTTTCTTGTACTTCTGTTTACTGAATTATCGTAAACAAATTATGCTTGTGCAAGGACTAAATCCCAATTTTCAATCTTCTCTCCAACCAAACATCTTAGCAAATTCCCTAAACTCCTATTTACTAGCTCTGTCTATCCATTAGTCTGTGGGTGAAAAGTAGAATTGAACATCATATCTTTCTTCAACATCTTCAAAGTGTTCTCCAAAAATAACCAATAAACTTTACATCTTTGTCTGAAACAATACTCCTAGGTAATCAATGCAATCTGACCACTTCTTTGAAAAATAAATCTGCTACATGTACTACATCTTTTGTCTTCTTACAAGGTATGAAATGTGCCATCTTAGAAAATCTATCTACCACCAAAAATACAAAATCATTACCTCTTTGTGCCTTTGGTAAACCAAGTATGAAATCCATACTGACATCCTCCCAAGGTCTCTTTGGAATTGTTAAAGGCTTATACAATCCAACATTCTAACTACTCCCTTTTGTAACTTGACAAATTCTGCAACTCTGCACAAATCTCCTAACATCCTTATGAATCTGCGGCCAAAAGTAATTCTCATCACCAATGCCACTGTCTTGTCAACTCCAAAGTGTCCTAATAATCCTCCATTATGCTTCTCCTTCACCAACTTATCCCTCATTGAACTCTGGGGTATACACAATTGATTATCTCTGAGCAGCATATCCTCATTAATGAAATAATTCAACCACTGACTTCTATCCTCCAAAATAGGTTCTTTACAAGCTCTCCAAGGTTCTGTAAAATTTGGATCTTCCTCATACAAGTTCTTCAACTCATCAAATCCTAATACCTTCACTCTCATCTCTATCAGTAAATTCCTTCTCCTACTCAAAGCATCAACAACTCTATTTGAATTTCCACTCCTATGCTTCAAAACAAAAGTATAACTTTGCAAGAATTCTACCCATCTCATGTGCCTCTGATTCAACTTACCCTAACTACTCAAATATTGCAATGCTTGATGATCCGTATACAACACAAACTCCTTAGGAAACAAATAATGCCTCCACTTCTTCAAGGCCTGGACTATGGCATAAAACTCTTGATCATACATTGAATATCTTCTCCTAGCATCATTCAACTTCTCATTGAAATAAGCTACAAGTCTCCCTTCTTGACTCAACACTACTCTAATTGTATTTCCACTTGCATCACAGTCTACCTAAAATACTTTATTGCAATCTGGTAAAGCCAACACAAGCTACTCAGCCACCTTTTGTTTCAACAATTCAAAACTTCAATCTGCTCCAGACGTCCACCTAAAATCCCTCTTATCTCCTATCATTGTTTCTGTAATAGGGCTACAAATAGAATTGAAATTCTTAATGAACTTTTTGTAGAAACTAGCCAATCCATGAAATGATCTTACCTCTCCAATGCTATCTGGTGTAGGCCACTCAACAATTGCTCTTACCTTCTCAAGATCCATCTTCAATCTATCCACAAATATCACAAATCACAGATATACCAATTCTTCCTTCATGAAACTACACTTCTTAATGTTTATCAACTATTGCTCTTCTCTCAACCTTTGCAAACTTGTCTTATATGCAACAAATGTTCTTCCCTACTATTACTGAAAATCATGATGTCATCCAAATACACAATCAGAAAACTTATGCAAGAATATGTTCAATACCTCATTCATCAACCTCATGAAAGTACTAGGTGCATTTGTCAGTCCAAAAGGCATCACCAACCACTCATACAATCCTTCATTTGTCTTGAATGTTGTCTTCCACTCATCCCCTTCTCTGATTCTGATATGATGATATCCACTCTTCAAATCTATCTTTGTAAAGTATTTAGCTCCACTCAAGCAATCCATAATGTCGTCCATCTAGGGAAAAATAAATCTATACTTCACTGTGATCTTGTTTATGGCTCTAGAATTTGTACACATCCTCCATTCTCCATCCTTCTTGGGTGCTAACACAATAGGTATTGCACATGAACTTAAGCTTTCTTTGATCAAACCCTTCCTCAAAAATTCTTGCACTTGTCTATTCAACTCCTCATTCTCTATCGGTGTCATTTGGTGTGTTGCTTTATTAGGAAAACTAGCTCCAGGAATTAGATCCATATAGTGACTAATACTCCTCACAGGTGGCAATCCGTCAAGTACATTATCTGAAATGATCTCCTCATATTTTTTCAATATCTCCTTTATCTCTTTTGGGTGTTCTACATGCTTCAAGTCTTTAGCCTTTTTAGGAACCAAGGTATAACACACATTCTTATGTCTCAATCCATCAAGGAATATCCTTCCATCAACCAGAAAAACCCTAAAATTTGTACAAACTTCAACTTTAGGAACATCTTCTAATGACAACAAAATCTGCTTCATCCCATTAGAAACAATGGTGTATATGTTCTTCTTTCCATCATGAATAGCTTGTCTATCATACTGCCAAGGAATTCCCAAAAAAACATGGCATACATCCATAGGCTTGATATCACACAAAACTTCATCATGATAATTTCCTATCTTCAATTTCACCGAACATTGTTCACTTACCAGTATCTTATGCTCATCCTGAATCCAAGCAATTTGATAGGACTTTGAGTGTTTCAATATTTTCAACCCCAATTTAGTCACCATCTCTTCAGAAACTAGGTTCTTTGAGCTTCTTCTATCAACAATCACTTTGCAACATTTACCATTCACCTTGCATCTTGTCTGAAACAAATTCTTTCTTTGCAATGGCTCTTTCTCCAACTCACTTTGACACAATACTCTTCTATTCACCAACACTTCTCCTTCTTCCAATTTATTAGATGATTTAGCATGTTATTCCTCAATAAATATTGTTCTTCTATTGTTCTATGTCTTCCTACTTGCCTCTCCTTGATTGCATTCAACAAGCTCTATGTCCTCCACCACATTTATAACAAGTTCCTTTGAATACTCTTTTCTCCTATCCTATATCTCTTCTATAACCTTCATTTCGGTAACCACCATAACCTCCTCTTTTGTAAGAGTTTCCATCACCTCTCTGGTATGAATTTCCATTCTTACTGACCTCCTTTATCTTTTTTTTTATTTGCAAAAGATCCTCCTCCAAAAAGTTCTTCTCCCTCTTTATCTCTCGCTAGAGTCTTTTGTTCAACTTTTCTTTCCTGGCCTTTAGGGCACACCGACATGTCCTCTTCCACACTCACCAACTTAATCAAACTAATTTCATATTGTATAGATGACCTCAAACCATTCACATATCTGGCTACTTGTTCAATCTCATCCTCTGAATGTCTAGATTTGATATTCAACTTACAAAATTCCTCAGTATATTCTATCACACTTGATTCTTTTTGCTTCAGATTTTGCAACTTCTTGAACAAACTAATATGATAATCTACACCTAGATAAACTTTGACTTCAACTTGTTCACCATTTGATCCCATGACTTTATCTTTTCTTTTCCTCTTCTTTGCCTATCTGTCTACAAATGTTCCCACCAAAGGGATGCATGTCCTCTCAATTTTGTACAAGCATATTTCACCTTCTTATCGTTAGTGGTACCTTCAAATTCAAAATATTTTTCCATCTCTATAATCCAATCAAGCAATTATTCCAATTCCAACTTACCATTATAATCCGGTGGATTGAAATGGGTTTTTTTTTCACTTTGGTTAGGACTCTTATGAACCTCTCTTCTCCCTGATCCAGGCCAAGTTGCGATTCTCTTCCTCTTTCTTCCTATACTTCTACTTCTTCATCACTCACATCATCAACTGGTTGGCCTCTCCTCTGGGCCATTTCAACTGCATCTAATTTGGCAACAATTCCTCTTAACATCTCCATCATAGTTGGGTTTGCATTTCCACACACTCCATTTCCTCTACCATTTCTTCTTCCCGCCATCTTTACACAAGTCCTCTGCAGTTGCAGGTTGGATCCTCAATCTACCACCTCACAAAAAACCTTCAATAGGACTCCGCAAATTCTAACGACCTCACACAGATCAAATCTTGATCTAATACCAATCTGGTGCAGCCACGGTAGGAGGGTCCTCAAAGAGAACAATATAGACCATGAAATAAGTGTAACACAATGAAATCAACATAGAATATGGAGGCAAATGCAAATGCAAATATTTTCATTAACAAAAATATCAGTCACATTCGACTGACAACATCCAGGCTTACAGACTAGTCTCATAGGCCTGATACAACATGCTAAAAAATACAACATTCTAACATGCTCCCATATGTGAGAAAAATCTTATAAATCAAATCTATCTTAATCTACTCAATCAACTACCACTCTTCTAATGATCGATTACAAGCTTTATATCATATCCACAATTCTAGAAACATCCGTGTCGGCCAAAGATCATCACATTCTCCAAGGATAGAAAATGTAACATGCGCATGAATAGGTCAGCCACAAATTTGAATTACTCTTCAATAGGTGCATAAGATGAAGTGTGGACCTATAATGAAGGTCGGGGAAACTCCACGGAACAACTAAAATCACACCGTTAAGATCCACAAGTCACGGGAATGATCCGCAACACCCAACGGCCAAAAATTTTAAACGGTTCGGTGTCAATTCAAAGAAACCGCGATGGAAACGTAAGCAATAACTTGTCGTGAAAAATATCCAATCACGCCAAATCTTGGAACAAGGAATATGAATATGTCCATGATGTACACAAAGATCCATAGGGTCTGGTGAGCAAAGATGACAAATCCACCAACATGAACTGAGAAAGAATGGAACAAGAACATAAAACTGAAAGAAAATATTTTTGGTTGATGCAAGATTGCTAAGAACCAAGGATTCTCTTGCATCAAATTCATATTGTTGTTTACATACTTAACAAAGTTCAAGCTAAATATAACAATACAAAGACTCCTTATGAGTTATGGCATGGAAGGATTCCTACTATCAAGTACTTGAGAGTATTGGAAGCAAATGTTATATCAAAGGAGATGAATAAAACTTAGGAAATTTTGATGCAAGGTATGATGAAGGTATCTTATTTGGATATTCTACTAAAAGAAAATCTTATAGATGTTACAACAAAAGGTTGAGAAAGATTGTTAAAAGTGCAAATGTTAAGGTTGATGCAGCACCAAAATTTAATCTCAGTAGACAGATATGTGTCAGATGAACTTGATTGTAGAGAATAAGAAGAAGAAAAAGTT